>VYZP01030459.1:0-27828 GCA_013400635.1 Hypocryptadius cinnamomeus | reverse complement strand
TTTGTATCTAGTTTATTTATAACATTTAATATTGTATAGAGTAGCATGTAATAATATATAATATACTATATTAATAACATAGACTATATTGTAATGTAACATTGTAATGTTAATATATATGTGTATAGTAAATACAGATAATATTAAATTATATATATTATTTAAATAATATATAGTATAGTTTTTGCAAAGACAAAAATCCCCAAAGTAATTTCAACTGCTCTTTAAAAACTAAAGTATGAATTAGGTAATGTGGTTAAAACATCCTGAAATGTAATTTTAAATTCTTAATTTTTATTAAGGTTAAAGTTTCACTTCCACAAAGTCGTATGTTATAGTTTTTCCTTTGGCCGCCAGCTTCACATTGCAGCTATGGCTGTTCCTAGAGGTTTTGAAAAAACCTTTTTTCATTTGAAAACAAATTAAATTTGTTGGGGAAAAAAAGCATGTTAGTGCCTTGAAATGTACTGGTTTAGTCTTCTCTTCAAAATGTTAATTTCCACAGTCTTTATTGAAAAAAACAGTAGGTAGTTCAGGAACCTAGATTGCATTAGCCTTTTGGAGAGTCTTTTGGCCTAAATGTTTGATTATCTCTTTTAATTGTTATCTGTTTTAATTGTTATGAACCAGGAATAAATTGTGCTCTGTCCTACCATGTGAGGTAACCTACCCTACCCAGTAAAATGAGATCCATGAGATCTCCATGAGATTTTATTAACTACTTTTTTTTACATTACTGTGTAAAATTTAACCAATATGCTACAGCCAATTAAACAATCCCTGATATTCACCTAATAATTTCTGTTGCAGGCAGACACTACTGGCACAATGTTACAGGAAATTGAGTAACATAGGATTTATCTTTCTTTTATCTAGAGGCATGGAAATTACAGAAGACTGCTGAAGTAGAAGCATGGTTCATGTTGATGGCCTCAGAAAAATAGTTTTGCACAGCTGTCCTGTGTTGTTTAATATGTCTGTCTCTAGAACAGTATAATCAGAGTTGATGCAAGTATTTACTACTGCTACTTTTAATTTATATTCAAAGTTTTGTATAATATTCAAATCTCAGATGTAGACATTGTATTTAAAGGACCCATTTTTTCAGGTTCTTGTATTTATATAAGCATGCTAGGAAAACTTTAGATGTTAAACACGGATTATCACACTTGCATGTCTTGTGCTGCTTCGAAAGTTTTCTTTCACCTTTTATTTTTATATTCTTAATTCTGGGTCATCACAGTCCTGTAAAGATGACAAGAAGGCTTATACAAAGCACTGTATGATTCAGTTCTAGTTTCTGGACACTTGTTTCCAGTTGTTCTGTCAAGTGTGGGATTGATGGAACTTCTGGACCTTTGCATGTATGGCAATTTGGTTGAAAAGAAGTATGTACTGTTTAAGTTCCATGAATTTGTATTTATTTATGTTTTAGGTACGTTGAATTTCAGCCCTGGTGGTGCTGATTCCATTCCTGGAGAAGGACAACCGACAGATATAAACTGGGTAAATAAAGATAGGAAAGACTCTAACAGTAATCAGAATAGAAGTAATATACCAATTCCTAGTCTGTATTCTGAAAGAGGTACAGATTATGAAAGCTCTTCCACAAAGCATCATGGCTTTTGTAATCTGGAAAGTCAGTATGGGAATTCTGAAGACTTCCACCAATATTTTGGTACCAGTAGAAGTTTGAAGAATCGCAGCTTGCAAAGCCAGAGATTGCACAGATTAAGAAATGATAGCACATGTGCTAGAAATAAGACAAGGCAAAGTACTACTGATACTGCTGCAGGTCCAGGAATTTCAGATGCTGCACTAGTACCTGGTAGAAGAGCACCTCCTAGAGGATACAGTGATTTTCTCTCCTCAGAGAGTGACAGGGAAGTACCTAATGCGGATAGCAGAGGGGCAAAGCCAAAGAAAACACATCTGATACATATATCTGGGAGAGGTTTCAGGGAAAAGGGAAAGCAGATACATGACCGTGAAAAGCGAGTGAGCTCTAAACAGAAAGTAGAGCTGTTTGAAAATTTTCCATCTTTGGATTTGACGCAGTCTGACTCTTCAGAATCATCCGTTGGAAAGGCATTCTGTGATGCACCTTTTGGAAGTGGGGATGAGCAAAAAGGCTACAATAATGTAAACAAAAGATATCCCCGGAAGCCTGTGTGGAATAAACCCCCAGTAGAAAAGGACTGTCAGAAAAGACATGATTCTCACCGTAATAAAAATACAAAAGTAGGTAAGAAGTCTTCTGTTGCATATACTCCAAAAGATAAAAATGAAAGGAAGAAAGAACTCATTGCTCACAAAAATGATGAAAGCTTGACCAGTGAAATCAGACATCAGTTGTCTGAGTCTCTCAGGTTCAGTGGAAGAAAGTTCTTGCTAAAGGGGGATCAAGTACCTTCACTTCATTTCAGCTGGACCCAGTACTGGAAGAAGCAAAGTGATGTACCAAAAAACAAAGAAACTCATACAGGTAGGTTTTTGAGACTGTCCTGGACTCCCATATGAAAGATACGATCTTGAATAATTTAAGCAGTCTTTGCTTCAGCTCCTGCCTTGAGTAGCTGAAGAAGCTTATTATTTCACATTAAATTGTTATTGAGATTGGAGGGTAGAAGTAAATGTAGATGCATGGTGTTTCAGTGGGAACATATTCTGTAAGTTTACTAGAGAACGACAGATTTTGTTTAAAGTTTTTTCTGTTTTTGCTACCAAACTGCAAACAATGACCTAGTCAGGTACCATTTTAGAACATGTATGTTGGAGTAAAATTCTGTGCATTCTAAATAATGGGACTTGAGAAGGATAATGCTGAAACTGACTTTTGCAGAATAGGTCTTTTCATGTTTTATGTAGAAGTAGGAAAATGCCAGACAGAGAAACAGTATTCTACTCATAACTGAATTTTATGTGGTTTTTTATGCACCTTTGATGCCTTGAAGAACCTATAAATGAAACAACACACACTTCTGAGATAATATTAGTATAGGAGGTAATATAAAAGCTGATCTTTATTGGAGGCCTCCATGGGCAAATATGGAAAATGTCCACAAACCTCCCCCTTCCCCCCGCCCCCCCCCGGGTGCATAGGGTATTATAAGTTTAGTAAATTAGCATAATTGACAAAAATCACCAATTAGGACCATAAGTGGTGATGCTGTGCCCCCCACAGTTCAAGACTGAACCTTGCTGATGAAAATGTGTCTCAAAGAGCTGTTTTTCAAGCTTGGTTTCTAAGGAGAACCAAGATAGCATAGGGGTCTTGGTATGTGTTTTGCCTTTCTGGCTATCAGGGCAGGGGAAAGTACTGGGGAAAACTAGCTATGAATGCAATAATGGGCTACAGAGCTCCAAATATGTGTGTGGAGAATACGGGGAATAGAAGAAAAAAGACAAAAAACATTAGGCCTCACCTCAAAAGGTAATTAAAAATAGAGGCAATATCTGGATACTATTTTTGGAAGTTTGAGGATAGAAACATGTGCTGTTGACAGTGTAAACCAGACCCACAGCTTTTGGCTATCTGAGTGAATATTATGCTGACTCATACTATTAGTGACTGAAAACATTAAGTGGAAATCGGTTTAATCTCTTCAGGGCTATTATACTGGTTTCTGTTTCAACAACAACTTAGGTAGATTGTCCTTACTGTTTTGCATAAGCTTAAGCACTACGTGTTAAGAGGCTTAAATGTTCAGATCCAATATGTAGAAACACCAAGAATTATATTTATTTGGTATTTTACAAAGCATCTCAACCTTACCTTCTGCTGCACAGAATGATGGAGATGGGTAGACTGGTTCCAATTATCTTAGCTGTGGTATCAAATCTGTTGAAGACTTTACTTCTCAGCATCTCCTATTTCACAGTTGAGAAAGTAATAATGTAATCAGGAAGCATAGGATACATCTAGTTGGAAGCTTTCTTCTCTTAGGAGGATCAAGACCTTCCTTGATCCTCTCTAACCTAAATAAATTAACTGTCATGCTCCTGGGTTCTATTTGAATCATAAAATTGAAGGTACCTCAGTCTTTTTCCCAGCATTATTATTAAATGAAAAACATCACATGCAGTAAGCAGAAAGATAAGTAATAGTCTTTCCCAGGGAACTTAAGGAGCTTCCCCCTCCAAAACAGTAGTTTATTTGCATGCTTTATTTGGGAGCTCTTTAGGAAACACTGTCTGCCACTGTTTTCAGGGAACTAGGATTGTGGGTTTTTAACTATTTCTGGGACAGCTACAGCTTCTGAGTATGGTATAGCTTTAGTTTTCTGGAGAAAAGTATGTTTTACATGAGAATATTCCTTTACAGCAGATAATAATTATGGGATAACAAGTAGAAATCACTGTTAATCCTAAATGTTGTGGGGCTTGATGCAGGAGGGCTAGAAAACAAATTTGAAAATCGTATTGAGGAGGACAAACAATGTTAACACTTGCAAGTTGTGGGCTTGCTTGCAATCAGATGTGGTACAAGCACATTTTGAATTGACAATAATTTTTTTCTATTATTTTCCTTTCTTATTTCCTTCATTATGAGTTTGAACTTTCTTTGTTGTTGTGATCCGGTCTAATCACAGAGGAGCAGAGAGAACTCTGTGAATAAAGCCGAATGTACTTGAGTTCGAATGTTCGCAAAAATGAGATTAAAACACAAACAAGGTTAGATGTTAATACCAAAAAAATGATATATTTTATTTAATAGTAAAAGAGGCAAAGAGAAAGAAAGAGAAAAGAAAGAAAGAAAAAGGTGTCTGGGAGGAGAGGGGATGGGGAGAGTGACAGAGACAGATTAAATAGAAACATATCACCCCTTCATGGGTTCCATCGACTTCCCCTCCCTCTCGTCTTCTTGGTCGTGACAGTCCCCTGCTGAAAAGTATAGAATCCAATGGATCAATCATGGGCCAGGTGGGAATGCCCAGGTGCCTCCCCTGGGGCAGGCAGGTTTGACATTGTTGCCTGCAGGACTGCGGGTCTATTGCATCATGTTGCATCATGTGCAATGTTCTCTGGTGCAGGGTCTGGGGACCCCTCAGAGTGGGCCTTTGATGGGCCATGATATCCCATCTGCTGTCCCTCACATGGATGTCTGGTAGATGTGGCTTTCCCAGGATGGGGGGCCCTGCAGTTAGGCAAGTCTGCTCAGCAGCTGGATGAGTGTTCACTGCCTCTGACTGGAGGCTATGCCACACATCCAAAAGAACTTCCTCACTTCCTCCTCGGTTTGGTGTCAGGGTCTGTGTAAGTCTGGCAGCAGATAAACCTGGGGCTATAGCCTCACCCCAAAGCTTCTGGACATCCCTGCCATGGATGTATGCTCTTCCAGTCTTATCCATCATTTCCCAGATGTGTTATCTCTGTCCCTTAGGCAGCTGAACTTACAGCTGAAGGCCTCAGCCCAGAGACCTCATTTAGAGTGGAATGGTCTTTCATGCAGTTTTTGTTACACAATTTGCTATAATAGGCAAAAGTCCTTCATAAAAATGTTTAAGCCATAAACCATAACATTTCAGTCTCTGATACTTGTATTGGCACAATCTTAAAATGCTACATTTTTAAACTGTACACTTGTAGTTAACATATTTTAAAATCCTGTGGACATTTCTAAGGTGTATTTGGTAGTCTTACCTTAATGGGTGAGAAGTAATCTGACAGAAATGAAGCTTTATGTGGTACTTTTCTTATGGTTGCACATCAGGCTGTGTTGACTTTAATGTAGGGTTCTTGCTTTATTTTCAAAGTACTTTTTCGCATTTGTTCATATGGCTCAAAAGACCCTGTACTTTGTTGTTCCCAGTAATTCCACTCCTAAAGCACTCACTTTATAAAGGGCTTATTCCCATAATCCAGGTCCTTCGCTATTAATATTTGTTGTGTCATCTCCTGGGAATACTTAAGGATAGGAATTAAATGTAATTTTGGCAGAGATTTCTGTATTTAAGAGCATTCATCTTTTTGGTTTAAAGTGTATGCAAAGATAAAGTTTATATCTTATATAAAGTGATGAGTAAAATCTCAAGCTTCTGCCAATCTTAAAAGTATTAATTACTTCATAAGATCAGAGTAATTGCTATTTGTCAAAGTGGAATTTGCATTGCCACTTTAATAAGGATCTTATGTTCCTTCTTCCTGCTCTGAAGCTAAAAAAATGCACAGCAAGTATCAAACTGGAATCTTCCATAAGTAAACTAATTTGTCGTATTTATAGCCAGTGAGCTAAAATAGCCACAGAGCTAAAATAAGTTTCACTATAATTTAAATGAAATCTTTGAATTTAATTTGAATTTTGTTTGTCAGCTAGCTGTTCTTTTATGCACAAGTAATATATTTGATTTGCAGGGTCATTGATTGAACAGCTGACCACAGAGAAGTATGAGTGCATGGTATGTTGTGAGGTGGTCCGAATAGTAGCCCCAGTGTGGAGCTGTCAGAATTGTTACCATGTATTCCACCTGAATTGCATCAAGAAATGGGCACGGTCACCAGCTTCACAAGCTGAAGGTTGGTTTTTCTCAAATATATATTTTATATATATTCTATATTATGTATACATATTGTATATATAATGTATATGATATATTCTCAAATGTATATAATAGCCAAATTCTTGTGTTGCTTATGTAGTGAAAACTATTTAGAAATATTGTTTAAGATAACAATGTGACCCACCTCTGAGGGAAGGCAACCAAGTTCATTGTTAAAGGGATCCCTGGGGGTGGATTAAAGCAAAACCACACTAAGTAACTGATACAACAACAAATTTTATTAGAACTACTTTGAAACCTTAAGTGGAAAAAGACTTAATGGGTTAGAGAAGGGGTACTGTAGGCATTCTGAAGCGTATGATTACCCTAAGAGAGGAAAACAGGAAAGAGAAAAACAGAGGAGAGATCTTTCACCACCCATGGCTCCAGTGACATGGCGATCATGATCCATGGTTGTGATATGCAGTCCAAGTCCATCAGAGATGGGGGCAAGCATATATATCAAAAATTGGGGGGTTTATAACCCTGATTCTTCTAGTAAACACTCCAGTACCTCCCCCAAGAACAATTCTGGGTATGCACAGTCTTCTTTCTGGAAGGTTCTGGAAGTCGGGCAGTGTCAAACAGGGGGCTTGAGTGTACATGCCTGGAAAAATTTTCTGAACAAATGTTCCAAGTTCAGGGTTTTGCAGCTGCATGGTAGTGGCTTGTGGTGGAGAGAAATTGGCATTAAAAAACCCCTCTACCATTCCTCTGTAGTATCTGTTCCTTACAGCAGCTTCTCCTTTAGTTTAAAGTTTCTCCTTCAGTTAAACAAACGTAAACAGCTTATTTAAGGCAAAATTTAGCCATAAGCGGCAAATGGTTCATTACAAGCGGTAAGCTGTAAACTGTGGAGGGGGATAGAATGTAAAAAGACAAAGATAGTGCAGAAGGTAATCTCACCCCTGAGGAGTTGCAGCTGTACTAATTACCAAAGATTAGGAACAGGCCTGTCCTTAACAGGCCACAGCTGTGTCCAATGAGGATGAGTGGTATAGAAGAAGAGTGGGTTAGCTGGTTGAGGAGATCACATGAAGCTTTGTGTGCTGAGCTGAGAAGGAGGAGTCAGTACTGCAAGGAGCTGCTCATAAGAAATCACCGAGAAGGTACAAAACCTTTACATTAAGATGACAACAGTAAACAGGTTTTAAATCAATTTTTTCCTACAGTTCTGTGTATGCGTTATATAATCCTCGTAACTCGATTCTTTCCAGTGTTCTAGCTAAACCTAATTTCCAGATTTGGATGCATAAGATCGTTCAGTGAAATCAGTGCATCAGGATGCAAAACTCTGTGGCTGTGTTTCTACACAACAAGAAACACCTCATCTCCTATCTGTGCTTTGCTGAGCAGTCAAGCAGAAGACACACTTTATGCATTAGTTGTCTGCTTTTACTCAACCGCTATTTAGTTTGTTTCTCAGATAAAATACTCCTGAAATTCATCCCTCGTGCCATGCAATGAAAGGGAATTCAGAGAAAACAGAAAGCTTCAGCCTTTGTCATCAGCTTAAACTGTTTCAGATTCCTTGTATTTTACCACTTTTTGAAACTCTTAAACCAGTATGTTGTGCCCTTTGAATCCTTTACTGTAAGCTAAGGCTGAGTTGCAGCCACTGCTCAGTTCAATTGAGTGGTGTAGACACACTCTGAAGATGATAATCCTGAAGTAGGCTTTATTTTTTTCTGTACCATGCTTGTTCAGCATTTGCCATTCTTTGTGTGTCTTTCTGTATCTTTCTGGGCAGACTGAGGAAATACAATGTCACCTAGTTCCAAATTTTTGACAGAAGTTCTTGCAGACTGTAAATCTCCTGCAGAAAGGATTGGTTCCAAAGTTCTTTTTGCAGAAGATGCATAGTCAGACTTCTGGGAAGGGCTGCTTGTGGGCCCCAGTTCTCACTTGGTGAGTTTATTTCAAAGGGGCTTGAGGTACTTTACTGTCTTGGTTTGAAAAGACAGGTATTTTCTGAGGAAGGCAGGAGCCTCTCTTGAAACGGAAAATGCAAACCTCCTCCCTCCGGATTATTCTAATTTTGAAATTAAGAGGCTGTCAGGCAAAGATAGAGGAGTAGGAATAACAGTTATTAGGACAGAATTTTTTAAAAAAATCCAGTAATACAAAACAACATTGACAGAGTCAGAGCACAACCTGACACCCTGTTGGTCAGGGTGTTAGTAGCAGTCCAATTAGATGGTGGCTGCAGTCCTCCTGGAGTGACAGATGTGGTTCTGTTGAAGCAGTGATCCTGTAGAAGGGTGTAGTTGTCCTCTGAAGGTCCAGTGGTGGTATAGATGGGTCTGGTCTTCCTCTGGGAATCCAGTGGGAAAAGGCTGGCTGTGGTGTTCCAAATCTCAGATAATGTTCAGGTAGGAATGCTTGTCTTCTCCCCCTGGGCAGAGCATCTCGTAATGGGATGATGTAGTTTTATCAGTCATGCAGTGAGACTCAATGGCCCATTAACAGAAGATATTTTCCAGAGAGAGGATTGGTTGTGGAGAAGATAAAGAAAACTGCCCCACCTGGTTTTAACAGGTGGCCCCATTAAGAGAAGATAACTGCCCCACCCCTAACAGATGGCAATAGAATACACACCTCTAGCCACATCTTGCATTTCCAACCTAAGACATTTACTTTTGGGCCATTTGCTTTTCATGTGAGAATTTGTGGACTAAATATGTTACTGTATTCTGCATATGAGAGAACTAGAGCTAATCATTAACTGAAGTTAAAGGTTGTGGCCTCAGTAGAACTGATAACGTATTTCCAATAAAGACACCAGTACATATTTCTTGACCTGCAGACTCTGCTACCCCATCTTGTTTAGATTTTGTAATCCAGAGTGTATTTATTTTACTGTAGGTTGTTTCAGTATATGTTCTACATTTCAGGCTTTGGATAATGAGGAATTCACTAGAATCCCGGCAGTTTTTACTGTCTGCTGTTGGAAAAATGGGACATTGTAATCTACGTAACTCCATAATTTGCTGGGTTTTGGAAGGGAAAAAAAATTTTTTTTTTTTTTTTTTTTTTTTTTAAATTTTTGGACACATTTCCTTTGATTCATCTTACCTAATTCAGCAACCAAAGTTTTCACTGGTATGTTNGAGTTTTGAATATTTATTTTATGTTTTTGCAGCAGTGTGTCTTGGTTTGAAAGGTGTCTGCTAAGGAAGGCAGGAACCTCCCTTTGTCGGAGGGACCCTTTGTTGGAGGGTATGACCCTCTTTCATCTGAATTATTATAACTTTGAAATTAAGGGGCTTTCAGGCAAAGGTATGTGGAAAGGAATAATAGTTCTTGATACTAGTATGTATAACAAAGCAAACAGCAGCACAACAAAATCCAGAAACCCAGTAACAGCCTTCTCTTGGCTGCAGGCACTTTTCCCTATGGTGTAGTTACGGTCACAGCTGGCAGGGGCACTGTTGGCTCCTAGCCAGGCAGGGCAGGTGCAATGATTCCCTCGCAGCTGCAGGGGATGCTGTGGCGTGAGTTCAGCTGTGTTTCCCTCACGTGGTAGTGGTGGACAGGCTGGATGGTGAAATGGGCTGCAGCCGGAACCTCGGAGTGGCAGTTGGGATGCCAGAAGCAAGCACACCCCCTGGGGTGGCAAACAAATGTAACAGAAAACTTAGGGGTTGCTAGACATGGAGTGCAGGGTTAGAATATAGCAAAAAAGCCTGAGGCTGCGGCAGAAAGCAGTGGCGGCTGGAGTTCTCCATAGCAACTGCCACACACAGCCAGAGAGACGTAACCTCCAGGAAGGGGGAGGGTGTCAGGGTCCTGGATTTTCCCCTGAGGCACCTGAATAGATGGTGAGGTTCCTTTCCAATCAGATCAGGTGTTAATAAGTTCCAGTTCAATGGCTGCTCTTATGAGTAAAGGCTCATCCACAGTAAGGAAGCCGCAGTGCAGGGCTGGGCATTGTGGCAGCGAATTCTCCCCACAGTAAGCAGCTCAACTGTCCTCCTCCTATACCAAGAGTGAGGGAGAGCTATGGGCTAACCCAAGCCGCTCACCACCTCTCTGTGCCCGCCTCCCAGCCAAAATCTTGCAGTATCTCTGCCCTTCCCAAGAGAAAGCCCCTCAGGTAAGAGGGTAGCCAGCTGCTCCCTTCCCCCTCCTTGGTCGTTTATTTTGTCTCTTTTAAGTACCAGTTGTTATTTTCTCTTAGCAACAAATGGGACAAAATTACATAAGAGAAAGAAAAGGAAGGGGAAAAAAAAAAAGGAAAGATCCTATCCTCCAACTGGTGTTTCAGTGAAAATTGCCCTCCTTATAGGGCCTTGCAGCAGCTCTTAACCTCTGTGATTCATAGTAGAAGACTGAAAGTGTGTGTGTGTGCATAATTTCTCACAATTTTTTGTGGTCACAGAATTGGATCAGAGAAATCCTGAATATTTGGATGAAGTAGATAACATCCCTCATGGGGATCTCATATAGTTTCTTCTTCCAGAACAATAGTGACTTGTGTCTGTTACAAGAGAAAAGGAGGTATGGATCCTTTGGGGACAAGGCACAATGCTCAGCAAGGGGAAGCTTTGGCATTAATGAAAGCAAGGCATTACCAGGATGGGAGTCCTGGGACACCAACGCTAATTAAATGTTGGGACATGTGACCATGTGACAGAACGCTTATTGGAAGTGAAAAACAGAAGGAGTGTACAGCTCTCTTTTGTAATTTGTGCTTATTAACACATTGTATGTATGTTTTGCTCATTCCAAACTCACTGATGTAATGCCGGTGTTACTGTCTGAATTTTGAGATCCAGAGCAGGCCATCAGATTGGCATCAATGTAAAGGTGGGTGCAGTTGTAAAGGAAAGGGAGTATTCTGGATTACCATCATACGTCAGTGTGATAAAATGTTCTTACGGCTCTACGTACTTGGATGGGAAGAAGCAGTGAACTGTCTTAGGTCTACATTTCTAGGTTCCAGAAACCAGTTCTAGAACTAGGTTACTGTAACAAAATCTTCTCACACTCTACAGTATCTCTCTTCTCAAGCTATATTCAAGATGTCTTCCATCAGTAACTTCTTTGCCTTCTATTGTCTTGACAGTCACCTGAAAAATGACAGCTGGTTTGGCCAAGGCAAGTGAAAGAATCTCCTGATTATCTGTGGGGAGTCAAGGCATTGCTCTCTTCTTGGTCTGCTTGCTCTGTGGTGTGTTAAGGAACCTTCCCAGTCCTGCCATTCACAAGACTCTCTAGCAGTCATACTCTCAACACCTGTGAAGGGAGGCCAAAGCTCCTTCATAGTGGACAGCTGGAGTGAGCCAGTGGGTGCTCTGCTTGACTCCCTACTGTAATATATGATTTGGAATAATTTGTGCTTATGTGAAATATACATGAAATAAGTTATGCTTGTAAGAAAAATTCTTAAAGTTTTAAACCCACAAGCCGGAGCTGGGGAGAGATTGCTTCATGAATTGTGAAACCACAGATGGCAGCTGAGAGAAAAACCTAATTAACAAATGAAAAGATGTGGTGGCTCTGTGTGGAGATGGGCCCTTTCCAGGGACAGTCTAGGAAACACCCAAGAGATGAATACTTGATAAGCATCTACGATCTCGAGATAGCCAGATGCCATATTCCCAGTACCAGGTTCCCTTAACTCCACGATCAGCATTCATCGCTTCCCAGAAATGGTTTTGTCCAGGCCAGCACAGAGAAAGGAGACTATATGAATATGTGAAGCCACGAAAAGAATAAGAGAAACTCCGCCCCAGGCGGAAAAAACAGTATAAAAACTACCTGGACAGAGACAGCCTTTGTGAACAGAGGGGATCCGAAGTGGTAGAGTTTGGATCAGAGTTCACCCAGCACCGATCCCAGGCTCGACGCCGTCCCTTTGATTGTGGCTATCAGAGACCATATCTCGGTTGCGAAATAAAACCTATTTTATTAATTATTAATTCGGCTTTATAATTTATTACCTATAACACTACTGTGCGGAAAATCATGCTGTGAAAAGCTAGTGTCCATAAAGGAGAGAGAGGAGTCCTGCAACTTTATTCAAATGAAGGGAGAGAGTCCACTAGGCCATACCCCTATGGGGTCTCTTGAGTTTTTGTAGAATGCAACCTCCTTTTATCCTAAACTTCCAGCTGCATGTTCCCCTCCTCCTTTCCCCATTGGGTTGAGGTGCTAGGAAGGTACAGACTTCCCAAACTGCCTACTAAATAGTCCCTCTTGGATGTGTATACTCCCCCCCACCCCCATCACACATTGTATGACCATTAAAACTAGCTGTAAGCCCATCCTAGGTGGAGAAGATAATTTCTGTCTCTTAATTAAGCCTGTGCATTTTTCCCCAAAGTTCAGAAATTCAAGCTGTGATTGGCTCTGCAACGAACTTGGGCAGCTTGATGTGTGTAATGACCCCTACACCCATTCTTCCAGAACCTCATTGGTCCTTTCAGATCAAGCAATTTGTGAAGACGTTAATACCCATTTCTAGTATCATTAGGTTTGTAATGACCCCCACACCCATTCTTCCAGATCGAGTAATTTGTGAAGACATTTTTCCCATCTTTATTTCTACAATGTAGACTGTCAGCAGCACTCAGAACTAGAGAATGGATTTTTATTCTGTCTTAGAGATATCATGGTCAGGAGGAGGAGCTCTGCTGGGCATCACTTTGCCATCAAGTGGAAAGATTCTTTCCTATAAGGCAACAAGCATTTTACTAATATTTCTTGAAGGAACGTGACCTTAAGGTATTGCATAGCTAAGGTCAATCTGACAAAAAATACCTGCACTGCACACAAGATCTGTTTATTAAGGGGAAATTGTTGTTGCTTGCCCCTTTCTTTCTTCTGCTTCTTTTAAAAACTAATGTTTAAGTGGTGTTTAACTTGTGCCCTTATATTGATAGAACAAACATTTCAGTAATTTTGTCCCTTCTTTGTAGGGAAGATAGTTTCACTAGTATCTTCATTTTGACTGTAAGGATTGGAGAAATTTGAGGTATTACAGCTGTCTCTTCCTGTTCTGCCCCTGGGCTCCACTTCCACGTGTACCAGATCCATACCAGTCCAGTGCTGGCCTCTAATACAGCGCTTCTAAACTTCTGAGTTTCAGTGATCAGAATAGAAGTTAACAAAAATGTTGGTAAATAGTTTCAAGTAAGGAATCTTTTTATCCCAGAAGGAAGGAGAGGATAGCAATTACTAAAACAATCTCTAGTAAAAGGGAATGAGGTGTCTTGATTCTGCTTAGACGACTGTCCTTGCGGTGTCTTTGGTTGGAATTCTGCGTAATTCACTTCTGCTCATGAGAAGATTCATGAAAGTGGAATGTTCTTTCTGTAGGATCATCCTCATTCTCACTTCCCTTAGTAATCAGGATTTTAAATGAGTGCTTACAGGACCACTTCTTACAAATGTGTATGCCAGGAGCCATCCTACCGTCATTCTATACTGCTATAATTGTACCTGAATCCTGGAACAAAACTTTTATTTCTCCTGATTTTGGAGGAAGGCAACCATGCATGTCCCTTGTGGATGAACATACATTAATGTGCTTTGACCAAAGATAACCAATAACGATGAAGAAGGAAATATATCTTGCCAAGGCTGTTTTTAATAGGTTCCTATTTTTTGGGGACCTTCACTGTACTCTGGAGAAACTGTTGCTTGTAGAGGACTAGGTTTCCAGCTTCAGGGGAGTTGTTGATAGGAGAGGTCTTCTGCTAACCTCCTGAAGCTTTCAGGGTAGACTTATCTTCACAGCTTTTGAAAACATAACATAGAATAAAAATGAAAGAAATTGTTAATGCTGTAATTAAGTATGATGTACTGTACTATACTGTAATCTCACAGGGAATCCTGTAGTATTTAGTATGCTGGCTTTAGGAGGAGCCACATAAGGTGCTTACAGTTTTGTCAGTAAATATGCCTTTTAGTTGTCTACTGCCTGGTTTTGCCTTCCTCCTTACACTTCTCTCTGAGTTGCTTCTTCTGAGTTCCTTTAGTTTCTAGCAGTCAAAAGAAAAAAAGTCTTGGTCAGGAAATGCAGATTGTTCTTGACCATGAATATGAGAGTATATGCCTTGTGACGCTGTTGTAGAGCTGCTCAGCCTATAATCGTACAGACCTCTGAAGCAATCTTGGTGGCACAGTAATATGAGCCGGGATAAAGAGGGGTGTGAATAGGCATGAAGTATTGGAAAGAACAGACATGCATTAGGTTTGCATTTCTAGACTGTCAAGGCAGTCTGTAATTTGAATAATTTCAATTTGTGAAAATGATTTCCATTGTACATTATGATGGGGAACGTAAGTTGTTCAACCCAGTTGAAGATGAACCAAGGTGTGCCTCTCGTTGCACTGCAGTTGTCTTGTCATAGGCAGAGTTTCCTGTTTGCAATCCCTTCTGCTTTCATAACATGAAATTATCATGAATTGTGGTCAGATTTCTTAATAGTGAAGAATAATTCTAAAATCACAGGTTTATTAATTTATCAGCACTGAATTGATTTCAGTTAAGAGAGATAGAACGTGTTAATCACTTTATTTCTTTTTAATATCTATATATAGATATAAAAACATATCTCTCTTGTCTGTGACGTCTTTTGTGTTCAGTAGCACTCTCAGACCCATATTCTTAATGGCACAATACGTACTGAATTGGGGAAAATTAATGTTGTTTTTCTTCCACTTTACAGTTCTTCCTCTACTGCTAAAGCACCCTCCTGAAACACAGAAACAAGATAACTGCTATTTATTAAAATAACAACTTGAAGAATAATGTAAATTAATAAATTAGATTATTCTGGTTTATATAACACTGATTTTATCTGAATGTGAGGCAACACTAAATTTGTCTTCTACAAAACACATTAACTCATGAGAAGACAGTGAAAAGGAAAGTACAGGTAGTGATTTGTGTGAGGTAATTATGTATTCCTCACGAATTTCCCTCTCTTAACACTTTTTTTTCCCTCACAGCTTTAGATATGGTAAAGTCTGTCTATATTCTAGCTCTATTTCTTATAACAGGGCATATGATAATAGAAAAATTGGGAGTTTAAAATCTGGCTTTGCTTCAATAAAAAGTTGTAGCCTGTTGAAATGAAATACCATGGCTGTGTTGATGTTGATACTGTATAAAATGTATTCTTATGAATGTGTTTTCTCACAACTTCTGAGTAAGTGGAAAAATTAATTTATTTGCAACAGTGTTAAAAAACAAAGTAGAAGAACTATTCTAGGCTTGCAGATTAGGTCTTTTATTTACTTCAAGTCCTTTTTATCTTTTTTTTAACCTACAGATGGCAATAGCGGTTGGAGATGTCCAGCTTGTCAGAATGCTTCTGTGCAAGTTCCTAAAACTTACACTTGTTTCTGTGGTGAGTTTCTCATTTGCTTTTGCGAAGAAAAACAGTTTTGTCATTTTGATTCCTTTTTCCTAATATGAATTTCAGTATTGGTGCTTGTTTGCTTACATGCCTGAAACTCCATTTTAAAAAAATTTTATTGGCACTGGAAGGTGGCTGCACAGAGAATCATACATGTGCCGCTTGAAAAATGAAAAGAAAATGATAAGTCTCAAGTGGTAAATATTTTCATATCATTATGCAGAAATAGTGATTTTGATGGAATAATGATAGATTTTGGCTGGTGTCTTTTGAGCTTTCCTTCTGTAGAAGGAATGGAATAATCTGCATGTTTATGTCTTTGTGGCAAGACCAAAATAATACACAACTCAAGGATACAACTACCTAAACCTTTAAATTGATTTAGCAATTTTGTGATTTATGTTGTTCAGAGACACATGGAGCTTAAATAGGAAAAAAATATTCAGGCTTTTCAGACCTCTGTGTAGATACGTGTTTAATAAAAAAGGTAAATGGCATGAGTACAGCATTCACCAAGCCATAAATATAAAACAAAAAGGAGAAATTATGTTACTTAATTGCATAGATATGAATAAGTTTTGTTTGGAATTTATACTTCTGTGATCTGTATTGTTTTCACATAGCTTTCTTATCCTTAAATCAGAGTCACTGGACACTTTTGCCTCACTTTCTAGAAAACAGAATGTTCTGAATTTGAGACAGAAACTGTGTCAGTAAACTTGTCTAAAGAAGCAAGATTTACTAAAATAGAGTTTTGTCTTTTTATCTAAATGTGTTAGTGAATCAGTTAGAAACAATGCAATGCAGTTAATGCAGAGTTTTTGTGCAACAATGTGTGAAATTTTATTAATATATGGATAATAATTCAGTTATTAGAGATAATAATGCAGTCAGAATGAACTGACCATGAATGAAAATTAGACCAAATGAAAATTAGACTTTTTAAGAAGACAGGACATCTGTTTGTTAAATAGGGAAGAAATTCTCCTTAGCCTAAAGACGTTTCATGGTTTAGGAGATCTACAGTAAGAACTTTAAATTGTCTGCAGAATTATTACTCGCAGAGCACCATGCAGTAACATAAGAGCCCAATCTTCTGCAGATAATTTTACATTAATAATATATAATTTGGACATCATCAGTCACTTATGCAAACCTATCTTGTATTTGGTGCAAAGTACTAACTGTGTGCTGAGTATGGTTAAGTGTGATATTTTTTTCCCATGCTTTCACCCATGAGGAAATTCCTGTGTTATTTTTCTTCTGAAGCTTCAGATCTTTGGGACTTTCCTAGGTATTCAATTAGTATAATTGAAACTCAGGTGAATAAATGCTATCTGTAGTGTTTGTTCCTATTTTTCTAACTTAATACTGTAGAATATACAGAGGTATATTTAAAAAATTAAAATTATGTGACTATGTCACCTAAAATACATTTTCTTGTTGGTTTTGATTGTCACAACACAAATTTGCAATATTGGCTCAATTGCTTCACTGTTAATTTAATTCCTCTCTTGCAGAAAGCCAAGAGAGTGTTAATGATGGCAATTAACCTTAACCCTGAAGACCATGCACTTAGAGCTATGAGATTTGATGATAATATCTCAGATTAATGAAAATCTGGTTTAGTGCTTATCTGAAATATAGAATACTTGAAGCTAACATGCTTCTTGTTTAAGACTTCATTCAACAAAATTCATTAACCTTTAATATTTTTATTAATGTAGAGTCTGCTTCTTTTTATAGAAGTGACTTTCATAATTCACCCACTTAGTTAATTCCCTATTCCCCATCACCATGTCAGGTAGATCTTACTTTCTGGAATTGGTATCTTTTTACTTTGTTCCTTTTTTTTTCCCTCCCTGCTGCATTGAGACAGCAAGGGAGTTTCACCCTTCAGTTTTCTTAGCTACTGTGCAACCTGACTAACTGCAGGGAGCTTTTAGTTTTCATGTATTTTATCAGTTTAATTTAATGTATCAGCTACCTGCATGTCTGCTGACTGAGAGTACAGAAGGAAACAATATTCTGGAGCTTGCTATTCCAATGGCACATTCTTTTAAAAAAGCTGAGTATGTATCAGTGCAGAATAACATAAACATTTGTGTAATTTTTTTTGCCAAGGAAGACTACTTGCCAGTATTTGAAGTACCGCTTTTTCTCTTTGGTATGATATTTTCCACAAATGCAGTCTGGTATTCAAGGCAATAAATTCCTTTTTGTCTTTGACATGGTTTAGGTAAGGTGCACAATCCGGAATGGAATAGAAATGAAATCCCACATAGCTGTGGGGAGCTTTGTGGAAAGAAGAGGCAGTGTTTGGACTGTCCACATCTTTGCAATATGTAAGTAAATGTTTATTATATAAACACTGAAATTATTTAGAGAAAATTTCTGAAGACTATATTTGCTTATTTTTTGATTCCAGAATATGCTTAGAGATTTAGAACCTATAGAGGTTTATAGTTCAGCTGAAGTCTGAAAGAAATGAAAAGCCTGGAATGTTTTTGTGTTGGTATGTCTAAAGTGAGTTCATATGAGAGCATGAACAGGATGTCTACAATAGTTGTAGCAACATGTCTATCATATTTTAGGAACTGAACCAGCTATCTGACTTGGTTTCAAGAATTTTCATTGAAGTAAAGAAATAATATTATCTGAATGTAACTCTGAACGTGTCCAGTGGTCCACCAGATTTTTCAGGCGCTGTTATTCACGTAAAAGTGTTTGAATATCTTAATTTGGGAGCAGTGCTACTTGTTTAAACTGAAAACTTTTTTTTGGCTTGCAAACTGTTGAGGATAAAAGGGCATTTGTATTTTTTTATTTGTTGAGACCATCAGATAGTTTAACCATAATCCCTCATGGAAATTTTAATCAGTATATGTAACTCAGATTGGTTCTACTAACATTTTATTAGTGTAATTCAGTGAAGAGAGGCAAAGGAGGTGTCGCGGTTTGGAATGGGAGGAAAATTTTGGGAAGTGAGGCAAAAGCTTTTTGTGTAACTGACAGTGTGTTGAACCACTGAGAAGCTGGACACGCCTCTGTGAAAGACGCATGTTAAAGACGAAAGAAAGCCGGGAGCACTTTCTTTCCGTTCCGGTCAGGAGCGAGGTAGCACGGCTGGGCGGCCCCTGCCATGGGGCCGGGCCGGCCGGCTCTGCCGCGGGGTTGAGCCCCCTTCCCCGGGCCGCCTGCCAGCCCTCGACATCGGCTGCTGGGCAGGGAGAGGAGGGTGCCGCGGGGCTGTATGGAGCCGGCCTTGCTAACATCTGACTGCCTACTACACCCTCCCCTCCCAGCTCAGGAGCCCAGCTGAGCCCCGGGAGCAGCCCCGGGCTGGTGCCAGGATTTTACTCCCGTAGAAGCTGCCCTCAACCATCGGGCAGGGGGAAGGAGAAGCTATTCCCCACCCCCATTGTTCTGCTGCTGCTAGGTTCTAGCCTGGCTGATTCGATTCGATCCGAGCCACTTCCCTAATTACAACTTCCGCCGTCTGTAGTGCCCAGCCCGACCCCAACCGGGCTCCAGGCGGGATGTTACCCTTTCAGTGCTTTAATCCTCCCTCGAGTGAGAGAAAGGAACAAGATGCAAGCATGTAAAAGAGCAACATGGAAACATCATGGTCAGTGAGGAAGATTTGAGTCTCAGATTGGAGGGAGGAGAAGATGCCTTGATCTTAGGGGTCAAATCCTCTTGTAAGCTATGGAAAAAAACCTCTTTTTCCTTACAACANTTAAAGTAGCTGTAATCCCATGAGAAGTTTGAGCAGAGAGAGAGTAGTCCTGTGCCCCCAGGAGAAGAAAGAGAAGATCTCTGTTCCCTGAGATGAAGATGATTTTAGAGATAAATAATGAGAATTTTTACCTTTGAACAATTCATCTTTAAAACAATACCCCATAAGTCAACATGGCTCATGATAAGCTGTGGGAAGACTTGTGGAAATGGGAAGGACTTCACGATAACAGGGTTCCCTGGTCGGCTCTTATTCGTGACAAAATTGAGAGCCATGAGCGAACTGTTTTTTTGCTCTTGTGAAGAAGTCTCCATAACCTTAACAAGAGGAACTTCTCTTCCTAAGTGAACTAAAGAAAGACTATTTTAGAGGTGGTAAACTAACTAGAAATTTTAGGTTTTGTTTCTTTATATTATCAGTGGGAAAGAAAAGGTTGTGGGGGAAGAAGAAGTGTTCTGAAGGGTTTGTTCTGATTCTTACTACTTTTTTTTCTTTTAGTTATTTTTAATAAAATTTTCTTTATACCATTTAAAGGTTTTGAACCTACTTTACCTTTCTCCTAATTCTGTCTCACACCAGGAAATGAGTGCACCGGTAATTAGCCAGCACTGAAGCCCACCACACTCATCAACACATTGGTTAGGAAATATTAAAATTATGCAAATCTTAAATTAACAAATCCAGACCACTACAGGAGGGCATCTCTGTTTTCAATTTTGGATTTTTTACATTAGATTTTTTTTTTTTAGTAGTGTAGTTGCATTGATAAGATTAACACAATTATATTATTTTTTTCAATGTACAAATATGCTTGCTTGTCAGAAACAGAAATTATATGTTGTTCCTATTGTATCTAGCTTCAATTTCCATGGAAGTTGGTCCTTAACATTTGTTCATATTTCTGGTTTTAGAAATTTTTGATAGAAGCGGTTTTCTTCTCTTGGTCAGAAACTTCACCCGTTCCAACAAATAGATTGTCGCCTGACAATTTTTCCAAGATATGCTAAAGCTCAGAACTTTACTCTGAACTTTGTATTTAATGTGTTCTGCTTCAAATATATTTCAACATTTTATTGAATGTCAGAATAATTCTTGTTTCCCATACATGAAAATGTTCATTAGATTTCTTTTTGATATTAGATTTAATTTATATTTGTGCATTATGTATTTATGCATGCAGATTTATGTTTTATTTCACTTAAGTGTCATGGCTGTTTTCTTAATTTACTTTCAACTTTCAGACTACACTTGAGGTAGCTGATACCCTGAACAGAACACTGATTCTCTTGGAGACTAGCTGCAGGCCTCCATCTCAGGAGAGGCATATGTTCGTGGACATATCTTTTGCCCAGTCATAAATAAGCAGACTTCTTAACCACTTTGAGAACTCCCTGACTGCAATTTGTTGCCTGACAAAATTTCCTGTAGGGCTTGGAGGCAGATGTTCTTCTCTTGTTTCCTGTCCTAGTCTACAGCAGAGGTTCCATTTTTGGCATTCTCTTCTGGAAAGTCTCCTGAAGAGTAGTGACAATACTGTGACATTGGGGTGCTACAAATTCTTACTCTCTAAATGTCTGATCTACATAAAAGCTGTGAAAATTGAGTCCCAATTTGTGACCTGTTGTAGCATGTTTAAAAATGTTATCATTGAACTTTATGTTTCACTTGAATAAAACCGTGATGAGATTATCCAGTCCCGGAGGTAAGGCAACAGTAGGCATGCAGATCAAGATAATGGATGTTCTTGACACTCTCTAACTTATGATGATGAACTGGAGAGGAATGCACTTTCAACATCAGTGTTACCCACATTTTGGACACTTCTTTCTCCCATATGGGAATCTTCGGTGTGTGTGAGGACACAGGCCGCCATCATCTGCTGTATCTAAAAGCAAGTAGGAACTTTATTCCCTCTTGCTGTATCAGTTGTGGAGTTAGAGATGCAGGGCTCTAGTATTTGAATGCAGATGATAAGTCTGGATCATGATGTATGTCTGGGCAGGGATTTTCCTCAAGAGAGTGCTCTATTTCATGATTCTTGCTTAAGTTTAGATGATCTCAGAACTTCTTCTTGCAAGCATTTATTTCTTTGGATTGTGGATTTGCTATGTGCCATTTTCCCCTCCTCCCGCGTGTTCCCATGAGGTGATAAGGTTTGAACCAGAACTGTCATTCTGTTTGCAGATATCCTAAAAGCTGTTTTGTTTTTCCTTTTCAACACCACACCCCATTTTGGTGAAAATAAGTAAAGGTGATGCACACTGCCAATTGACAGGGGCAATTTAAAGGACGCAGACACCAATGGAAAGAATGATTGTCTTATTTTACAATGAATATTAAGGTAATACAAAAGTAAAATTATACATTCAATAAAACTATGTGCTTGGCTCTAGCAACAAGCAAAAATAAGGAAGGTAATGGACCTAGTCATTACGTTGCGAGAGGAAGGATAGTGATTAAGAAAGTTAGATACATCATCAATTGCCTAAATACTTTACTGTCACCCAGAGTCTGCAGTTGCTGGGAAGCTCTGTTTTGCAGTGAGGACCTGGAGAACCCTTCCCACCAATTAGGAAAATCCTGCATGGTGAGTCCACCCGTAGGTGAGGCCTCCAAATTTGCCCAGAGTGGGTCCAGCTTTTATAGGCCCAAATCAGCAAGTCAGAATGACTTGATTGTATTTTTAGCACAGAAACACCTGGATCTGATGGAACACTTGCTGACCAGCCAGAGCCAGGGCTTAGCCAGAGCCCAGACCTTGGCTGGAGAGTTTTCCCCTAAAATACCCTACAAGCAAGCCTCTATTAATGTTAGTTGGAAAAATTCCTTAAAATGATACATTTCTTGCAGATAACTACAGAAGGTTATGTGAAACTGTCTAAAGCAGGAGGTTTGGTTTTAAACAGTGGGTATAAGCTCTTGATCACTTGCTTTTAGCTAAATAATACTGATGGTGTCTAGTCACACAGTGCTTGAGATCCATCTGGTAAGTCAGCTCTGGCTTAGGCCTGCTGCTCAGGCCTGGGCGCATAGCTGGTTTAGTAATAAATCTAATATTTACACAGATTTATTGAAATGCTAACCATTTATATAAACAGCTGATTTGGCAGAGCTGAGGAACAGGTAAGCAGCTATTTGAAAGGGGAATGCTTTGCAGACCTTTTGCTAGTGTTGTGCTCTGGCATGCATAACACTTCTCAGGGTGAATTCTCTTCACATTTTTAGTTTAAAAACACTGACATTTATTTTACAGTATTAGGTTCTACATCAAAGAAACATCTAGCTTAACCTTCAATAAAATGTTCCTGATAATAAACTTCTTAGCAAAGCGAAACTTCTTTTAAGGCTCTGAAGTTCTCCCTGCCAGCTGAAACTGTGCAAGGCCTTGAGAGTGTTTGAAAAAAGGTGTTACAAAGGCAGTAAATGAAATTTCTCTCTGTCAGACAATACCCTTTTTCTGACCCAGAGATGGCGCAACTGAGAGGTGTTTTAAAAACTTTTATTCCATTTTCAGTCTCATGAGAAGAGTGAGACAATGCAGATGTTATAATTCACATCATCACAATCAGAAGCCAGCTGTTTCCTAATTACAATACACTAGAGGTGCTTCTTGGCCTATCAGTAGATGCCTTAAAGCCAGTCATCTAAAACTACCCCTCATGGGTCCTAGTACAAGGCATCTGTTATGGTTCTGTTTGTCCAAAGTATCTAGCCTTATTTGCCAGGCCATCCATTGAAGCTTCTTTTTCTAGCTCCATTTCTCTCTCAACAATATCTGTCCTATTCCATGGCATTTCTAAGTCAACATTTCTTATCTCAAAGTTTGCGTACAGATGCATACTGTGTGGGCCTTCTGTCAGGCCCTGAGAACTCTCTACAAATCCATTTCCCACATCTCTCTATTAATTTAAATTTTAGTTGCTGGACTTCCTTCGTAGATCTTCGGTACTGTAATCTTTTCTACAGCAGTATAAGTCCCTTTTTTGTTCTGTTATAGTATCTAATATTTTCACTGTCAGGCAAGTGGAAGTTTAATTTTTCCTCTGTCCAGATGTATCTATCTTCACAACTTTTCTTGTATGCCAGTTCTCTAGAGCAGCAGCAGTAAATTGCAAAATAATTCTCCATGCTAATGATAGATAATGAAGGTTCAGTTAAAAAAACCTCTGCATTCACCAAACTGAAGTTAATACTGAAGTCTTCAGCCTTTTTGAGTTCAGTTTGCAACACTGTCAAGTCATTTAACTTAGTTTTTTGCGTAATCCCCTAAACCAGGACTAAAACTCTAAAGGTGAAATTTGAATTTCAATCTTAATTGTTGTTGTCTGGATCAAGTATGTCCTAGAACTGTAGTCATACTGTGGCTTCTGTCTAAACTAAATTGTACCAGAGACGTTTGCATGTGTATGTGTAGGGATGCATAAGGAACAATTATTTCAAAAGTCAGAAATTTGATTTCAAAGCATTAGTTTTTGCATTACTAGAATTTTTCTGTTCTTATTAACAAAAGGTCAGAAAACTGTCTCAGAAACATACATTGTCCAGCCTTTCAGATGTCTGAAAATTAATTGTCTGATACTGTTCTAATAAAAGGAATCTTGCTATAAGACTGCAGTCTGTTATTACTGGTGCTTACAACTTTAAAATATTTGTGATCAATATAAATTGCTGTTGTGTGATACGGTATCATCAGAAAGCGTGCCAGGAGTGGAGTTATGGAAGAAATCTTAGCATTGCTTGTATATGAGAATGTTGAGAGAAATAATACACCAGGTAAAAAACTTAACATGACAAGACTTCCGAAGATGATGTGCCTTCTCGCTTTTCCAAGTTATGACCTAGATCATAGTATTTTGAATTGATATTTACTTTAATCTGATTCTTAGTTCATAAGTTGGCATCCAACCTTTAGAATCCTACATGGATCTGTGAGAATTGAGGTCGAGACAGTGCAGTATATGGTGCAGTCCTTTTACAAGAGGTTTTCTTGTTGAGGAATTCATGTTAACTCTCGTTGTCTGAAGTTCCACAATACAGTTTTAATTAATTCAGCAGTTTTGCTGTCTTCCTGCTTTACTGTGTATCCATCCAGTTTTTCTTTTTTTCTCCCTTTCCTTGTGCCTGCTCTGGTGCTTTTTCAACTCTTCACTTTGTCATAAAACTGACCTATTAAAAGACAGAGGGTTATGGTGGTTTTTGTGGTTTGTTTTTTGGATTTGCTTTATGTGATGGGGGATTTTTCATTGTTTTGAATTGGTTTATTGCACAATTGCTTGGCTTTACTGTTAGAGCTGGCATAGGTTGAGTGGTAGGTTAGGCCTTATTGTGAAGTAGGAGGAGTGGTAGAGGACGAAAGGAAGCCAGACCACTGTTGACAAGCTGGAGGCATGACTCAACTGTATTGCGTATGACTGTAGTAACTGTACTAATTAGTACTTGTATAGTTTCTGTCCTTGAGGAATTCAGTAGTTACCATGTAACTGGGTAGTCTGTGTTTATGGGGTTTTCTGATGTTTCTGAGTTTTTTCTTTTGGCTAGGATGTCTGTGCTGGTCAGTTCTGGCCAGTAATAATTGCTCCAAATGAGAGCTGCTGTTTTTGCAGATGAAGGGAACTGGGAGTTGGCTAAGGAAGAGTGCAGACTAGATAGTTAAGTATAATTTCACAAACCTGGGCTTGTCTGTGCCCAACTAAGGTCTTACATGCAGATAGGGAACATCTAGTTTTTCTTGAAGTAGGTCATAAGATCTGATGTGTAAAGGACTGGAATTGATAATACCCACAGGAAATTGCACTTGATAGTGAGAAAAAAACTGAGGCAGACTTGCTGTGTCTCCCATGTGTTACCTTACAGGAAGAGGAGCAACACCTCTTACTGGTGGCACTAGAAGTGCTGAGTTCAAAGATAAAACCACCAGCTCAAAAGAAGAAATTATCAGAGAAGTTTTTATCTCTTTTGTGTTTAAGATCACTGAAGAAATAAATATATTAATGCTTTGGACATATGATGATTGTTTTGGGTGTTATCAACGATGAACACAGTTGAGTTGATGCATGTTTGCTGGTGAAATGCAAAATATCAAATGTGTCAGTAGCAGAATTGATTTGTTAGTAGTACTCTTGATTTGACAGCAGCAGGAATACAGTTTTTCCTTCAACATTAGTGGTCTTTGAGACTGATGGCAATTGTAATAATCAAATTCTTTTTTCTTATGTTAAGACTGCTATCACACTCTGCAGGAGTGAGTGCAGGAGTCCTGTATAATGTTTTGATAATGCACTGGTGTTGGGTCATGGTGGATTGTGTCTCTGCGAGTGTAATAAAGCTCAAGTTAAATTTGCTTTTTTTACTTACTTCTAAGTCTGTGCCACCCAGGACCATGCCCTTCATGCCCAGCCTTTGTGACAAAAACATGTGAATGTGGACAAACAAGGTAAGAATGCTTCTACTATGCGAACATAAGTTTAGTTATTATAAACAAAACAGTTTAAAACTCTATATACTGATTTTTGTTTTCTTATAGTTTATTAAAAATATGCAGAACAAAGTTTAATCTGAGCTGTAACTTGAATTTGTGGTTAAAATGATTTGGAGAATTTTATATTTTGAAAAAATGCAGTTACTTTTAATTTTTCTAGAAAGAAATTAAAAATAACAAAAAAAATACTTGTCAGTTTATGATACACGTAGCTGAATTGTTTGAGCAGTCTGTAAGTTGATTTGATTTTGAAATCTCGTACTAGTATTTATTAATTTTATTTGCTAGAAGACTTCAAGAATTTAATAGAAAAATGTTCATATCTTTTCTATTTGAATGAAATGAGACCTTAAATTACTTAATTTCAGAAATAATAATTTCAAAAATAATGTGCTTTTCTCAGAAACTGTATAGAGAAGTCTATAGCGTATTCCAGACTTGAAAGCTATCTTTTCCTTACATGTTTGGTGCATATAGTGTTATTGCCAATAGCAATATGGTACTGCTTATACTATGTGTGATCACTCATAATCAGTTGGCCTGAGTCTTTAGAGTCCATTTTTCTAGTTACGTAGAACTGATTCTGTGTAATAAATTGTTTGCCTGAGTTTGTTTACAGAACCAAAGGAGTCATAAACCAATTTCAGTGTTACATTCTTGCTCTGGAAAAAAGCTCTTTCAGTTTTTTGCAATTATTGCTCGGAGTTTGAATCTATTACTACACAATCATAATTTTTCAGGAGAAGGTACTGCAATTTCTGTGGCAGTATTTGTAGATAAAAGCACTTTGTCTTCAGCATAAAAAATGGATTTTTTTATAGGTTATTGAATTTCATCTTCCAGAGTAATATTACTTCCTTTTATTGCTTGGGGTTTTTTGTTTTCTTTTTTTTGTTGTTGTTGTGGTTTGGTTTGGTTTTTTTGTTGTTTTTCTGACTTCTTATTTCATTTAAAAGTTTAATAGATGCAACAACTTTGTTTTATTTTTTTTTCCAGATATCAGATTTTTTTCCAGATGTCAGATTACTTCACCAGATTGCTGATTTTTGTAATAGTACATTTGATACTTAAAACCTGCTTCAAAATAGCATTTCGTATGTACTGTATAAGCATCCAGGGTGTATGGCATTGCATCACCAACTTAAGGATGTTTTAAAATTGCTATTTCAAGTACATGTTTTACAGCCATTGTATGAGTCATCCAGAGTTGAAAAAATAGGAGAATTGATTTTGTCACATTTTTTGACAATTTAATTAAAAACTCAGTTGTTTTCGTAGACATCTGACCCACTGTTAAGGCCCATATCCCTATCTTCATTGTGTTCAATGGATTTAGGATTATTTAAGTCTTCAGAAAGATGTCTGTATTGGAAAAATCTGCTTTTCTGACGATGCATACATGAGTTCATGCATCAGTTCAAATTTTAGTGTCACTTTGGGTTGTTTTCCCACATTTTCTTCAGGAAAAATTCTGTAGACTAACTACTGTTACAGGTGTTTTACTTTAGTGAGGTGGAAGAGGGGAAGCAAGGGAAAAACTAGTGGTGTTATTTCCTGAAGACTTTCATTAGTAAATTATGCTTCCTTTTGAAGATTTTGGCATTTTACTGAAAATGCCTTTCCCTTTTTATTAAATACTGTATAGATGTCATGTAGCTGACAGGCTATGGTGTAATTTCTCTACAGTCATTCAGTTCGCTG
>VYZP01030458.1:3175-17867 GCA_013400635.1 Hypocryptadius cinnamomeus | reverse complement strand
GAGGGAAATGTTGAAGGGAATGGGGGAACTCCGACTGATCCCACCCTGAGCTCCCTGGGGGATGCTGGGGAAAGGAGGAGCGGGATGAAGCTCCAGGAACCAATTCCCACCAAATTCCCTTTCCAGGAGTTCCCCGTGCCCAGTTCCCAGGTTTATCCCACATTTTCCCTCCCACAGATCCCATTTTTCCAGGCTCTATCCCATCCCAACCCTTCCAACCTTGGGATTTCCCCCTTTTCCCAATGGGCAACGACACAAATCCGTCATTCCTGTGGGAAAAATTCCATCTTTTTCTGGGAAGGGGCAGCATTTATGGCCTGGGGAGAAATCTGGGAATGGTTTTGGGATCACAGTGCCCTCCAAGGCTTTTCCATCCCAGCACATTCCCAGTGCCCATGGGAGGGTGAAGAAATTCCCGAAAAAAAAAAAAAAAGTTGGATTTGTTCTTAACCCTCTCCCTCCTCGGGGGTTTTTCCAGCAAAATTTCCCAGTTTTGGTGGATTTGGGGAGAAATCCAAGCCCTGAAATCCATGGAAATGGGTGTTTGGAATGAATCCTGTATGTCCTGATTCAGCAGGAATGATCCAGGCTTGGAAAATGGGAATTTTGGGGCAAAATTCTCCTTTTCTCCAAGCTGGGAATAACAAAGTTGGGCAATGCAGCACTTAAAAAGTAGGGGAATTAAATTGCTGTGGATAAATGAGGGAAAAATGGGAATTTTGCCCCTTTTCCTGCACAAAGCAGACGAGCCCAGGCCCCAAAAGAAGAGGATGTCCCTTTAGGCTGAGCCTGCTTAAACCACTTAAGCCCCTCTAAGCCGAGCCCAAAGCCTGCCAAGGTCCAGCCCTGCCACCATTCCCATAAATCCCTTCTTGTGATTCTGAATATTCCCGGGAATTCTGGGGCTGGGCTCTGTGCCTGGAGGGTTTCAGCCTCCCTAAGCCTGGGGTTTTTCTCGGAAAAGGGATAAAACGGGTGAAATTCTGGTCAACCCGCCCTGCCAACCCCAAAATTCCCAAAAAAACCCCAAATTTAATGAGCTAAACCACAAAAAAAATCTGGATTTTGCTGGAAATCCCTGTCCTGGGTGGGGTCTCTGGTGGGAAAAATGGGATTTGGAATTCCTGTCCTCGATTTTGGGTTTGCTGCTCCCGGCTCTGCCCAAATTCCCTCTCTAAAAACAGATCCTTCCTTCCTCACCCTCCCCCAGGGCCTCATTTTGGGGTCTCGGGGCTGTGCCACCCCTGAAACCCCAAAAAACTGAAATAAATCTACAGAAAGAGCTTTTTTCTCTTCTTTTCCTTATCCTGCCAGATTTTAGGGAATAAATCCAACTTGCAGCTCCCAGTTTTGCTTCCCTCCCTCCCTGAGGTGGCCAAAATTCCTGGGATTTGCTCACCTGGAGAACGATTTCACGGCTGGGAGAGCTCCCAGCTCCCCCTGCTTTGGGGTTTTTTATTCCTGGGAGAATAAGGGGAGAATAAAACCCCTTTGGGGTTTTTTATTCCCAGCACAGAAAACCCCAAGAAGCAGCAGGTGTTGGCTGGGGAGGGGGAAAGTGACACAAATCCCATAAAACATCCCAAAATCAGCTCCTTGGGGGGGCCAGATCTCCCTGACCCAGGTTTTAGGATGGGAAAACTCTGGGATTTCAGCCACTGAGGATTCCCAGGGAATATTCAGGATCGTTTCCACAGGACAGGAATGATTTCAATCCCATTTATCCGAGCTGCAGCCGCTCCCTCACATCCCAACCCCGACCCCACAACGAAACCTCGCCTGGGATCCTTTTCCAAACCGAAATTCCCACTAAATTGGGATAAAATTGGGAAATTAGGGAATGTAGCCCTGCTGGGGCTCTGCAATCCAGCCAGGACTAAGCCTTGTTTAAGGTCCAGCTTTATCCAGGGGTTGCCATGGGTTCTCCACAGCTTTTCCCTGCATTTTCCTGTGGGTTCTCCACAGCTTTTCCCTGCATTTTCCTGCCTCAGACAAGTCCCCACTGCCCCAAAATCCAGGAAAGCAGGATGCACATCCCATGGGATGAATTTGCTTCAAATCCCCAGGTTTGGGATGTTTCTGACCCTTCCTAAACCCAACTTTTCCACCGAGGAGCAGCGGGAGCTCCCCTGTTGATTTTTGGGATGAGCTTTGGATCTCTGCACTTTCAGAAGCCCCAAAGTTGCTTTTCCAAGGGAAAAATCAGAAAAACCCCCAAGGATCTTTTCCCCCTCCCACCACGGCGCCGGGAAATAAAAACCCCAAACCCTACCTGGAGTTGTTTCCATTTCTTCCCCCATTTCTCCCCGGTTTAACCCCAAAGCTTTGATCCCAAAACGCCGCCAAGGGCCGGAGTTCCTTTCCCCTTTCTCCCTTCTCCTTTATCCACTGCAGCTCGCTAAACTCCACGGCTTAGGGAGCAGATTACGGCGAGAAAATCCTTCCCTGCTCGGCTCCCATGACGGGAAGTGGCCAAAGCGCCGGGATGCGCTCGGGAAAGCAGCGGGAAGCGCCAGAAATCCGCGATTCGCGGCCGTTCCCCGCGGGGTTTTCCTGCCCCGGCCGCGGCCGGGTGGGAAAGGCCACCCCAAAATTGAGGTTTTGCTTTTTAGAGGGGAAAAAAGTACAGGAATGAGGGAGATTTGTTGGGGTTGAGGGGGTTTGGGGGGTTTTTTTATTCTGTAAAATGAGGGTTTTGGTCCAAGCCACCGAAGTGGGCTGGAGTTGGAATTCTCTGAGTGGAATTTGGTGGTTGTGGGGAGGAGGGAAAAGGGAGAAAAAAGGGGGGAAAGAGGGGAAATAGGGGAAAAGAGGGGAAAAAGGGGAAAAGAGGGGAGAATAAGGGAAAGGGAGGGGAAAGAGGGGAAAATAGGGGAAAAGGAGGGGAAAGAAGAGGAAAAGAGGGGAAAAGAGCGGAAATAGGGGAAAAGAGAGGAGAATAAAGGAAAAGGAGGGGGAAAGAGGGAAAAGGAGGGGGAAAGGGGGAAAAGGAGGGGGAAAGAAGGAAAAAAAGGGAAAAGGAGGGGAAAATCAGGGAAAAGGAGGGGAAAGGAGGGAAAAGGAAGGAAGGGACGTGCCCCCACTCCCGCCTCCACCGAGGGCACGAAGGAGCTGCCAGCGAATAAAAAACCTCTTCCAGTTAAAAAAAAACGGGAAAACTTCGGCTGGGCCTGAACCCGAATGCAAATTTCCAGCAGGGGGGGTGGAAAAATCCCAGCCCATGGAAGGGCTCCATGGCCGTGTTCCCCTGTGAAATGTTAATCTCCTCTAAGGAGATTTCCCCCCTAAGGAGAGGCAAAACCTGGTGGGAACATGGTGTGACCCCCCAGAGTTGTCTGGAACCCCAATCCCAGTGAGGAAAGTCCATCCAAATGCCATGTCAAAGGGAAAAACCCACCAGGAACAAGGTGTGATGTCCAAAAGTTTCCTGGAACCCCAATTCCGGCCAGGAAAACCTCTCCAACCCCATTTTAATGGGAAAAACCCACCAGGAACAAGGTGTGATGTCCAAAAGTTTTCTGGAACCTCAATTCCAGCCAGGAAAACCTCTCCAAATCCTATTTCAATGTGAAAAACCCGTCAGGAACAAGGTGTGATGTCCAAAAGTTGTCTGGAACCACAATCCCAGCAGGAAACCCCCTCCAACCCCATCCCAACGGGACCAACAAACCCAGGACCGGGCAGAGCGGCGTCGCCACACCGCGAACCCGAGCCGATCCAACCGCGACCCCAAAATCCCTGCCCGGATCTTGGGGCGCTCCGGGCACTCACTGGTCCTGCTGGCGTTGTCGTTGCCGCTCTCTGGCCAGCCCTGGCCCTCGTCGGTGTCCGAGGGCTCGCGGGGCCCGAAGTGGCGCTCGCTGCCGCTGCGCTCGCGGCTGGAGCCCGGCGAGCGCCGGCGGCGCCGTTTCCTGCGGAAGCCGCGTGGCACCGGCACCCCGATGTAGATGGAGTGGTAGTCTGGGAACGGGGAGAGGAAGGGGTTAAAAAATTCGGGTTTCAGGGAGGAAATGATGTGGGTGGGGGTGATAAACGCAGTAAGGAAGTCATTTTTCTGGGAGAAAAATTCCTGGTGAAAATGAGGTGGATGGAGTGATAATTGGAATTAAAAAATTCACTTTCTAGGGAGAAAAATTCCTGGTGAAAATTATCTAGATGGAGCAATAATTATAATAAAAAATTCACTTTTTAGGGAGAAAAATTCCCAGTGAAAATTATGTGGATGGAGCAATAATTGGAATAAAAAATTCACTTTTTAGGGAGAAAAATTCCCAGTGAAAATGATGTGGATGGAGCAATAATTGGAATGAAAAATTCAAAAAAATCTCCAGGACATTCCTGGGATTTCTCTCACCTTCCTCATCCTCGAACCTCCTCCGGGAGCCGCCGAGGCCGCGCTCGCTCATCCCATCCTCATCCTCCAGCATGGTCTGGCTGCTCGGGGGAGCTGAGGAAGGATGGGGAACGGGATCTGAGTGGGATCTGGGATTTGATGGGATATGGGATTTGAGTAGGATTTGGGATTTTATGGGATTTGGGAGGGGAAGAAGCTCTCTGCACACCTGCCGGGAGCTCCCTGCTCCGGAATCCTTCACCCAGGAATATCCCAGTGGGATTCCCGGTGGGATCAGCGGGGACCCTCGGGCACCTCCTGTGCCACCCCTGCCCTGCCCGGTGCCATCCCTGCTCTCCTCTCCCCGTATTCCCAAAATTTCCCCGGGATCCCATCCCCATCCTCCAATTCCTGCTGCTCAGACGGTCCAGGAGAACATTCCAGAGATTTCCCAGCACAATTCCGGACACAAATTTCCCCAAATTCCAGAGCCTGGCAGAATTTCCAACACAAATTTCCTGGGATTCTGGAGCCCTCTGTTATTCCGGGGTGACCCCACACATCCCAAAGGGATTTTCCCCATTTCTGATCCCACATTTCCCTGGAATTTCCCGGAATTCTGGGGTGACCCCACACATCCCAAAGGGATTTCCCAGCCCAAATTTTCCTTTCCCCATCCCTGATCCCACATTTCCTTCCCACTTCCAGCCATTTCCCCCTTTGATCCCGGTGGGGATCTGCCATGGATGCTGATGATGAATTAATTAACGACTCCCTAATTAGCCGAGCTCCAGCGATTGCCTTTCACACTCGGCTGCCCGGGCGCGGCTGTTTCCATTCCCGGCCCGGTCGATGCTCCCAAAGTCACTCAGAGGGCGATCCCGAGTGGCATTCCCGCATTTTCCAGCTCTTTTGGGGAGAAAAATCCCAAATCCGGCCAAAATCTCGGAAACAGGAACGCCCTGAGCTGCTGGAGCTGGCAGGGCGGGAATTCCTGACCCTTTTTACCTGGGAAAATCCAGTTTATCCCAGTCCAAATTAAATCCAGGTTATCCCTGTCCAAATTAAATCCAGGTTATCCCTGTCCAACTCAAATCCAGTTTATCCCAATCCAACTCAAGTCTGGTTTACCCCAATCCAATTTAAACCCAGTTTATCCCAGTCCAGCTCAAATCCGGTTTATCCCAGTCCAGCTCCAGTCCCATCCTGGTTGAGATTTAAATTTGACTTCCGAGATTTGGGATTTTTTCCATCAATCCAACGATTTTGGCAGGAATTGTTTTAGTTTAAGGGAAAACAAATTTAGGGTTTTTCCTCAGGAGGGAAAACCCAGACTGGGCAGTTTTAGGGATAACATCATCCACGAGCCTTGGCTTCCCAAAAACATTCCGGGGTGAACCCTGAGGATTTTAGGAAGCTGGAAAAGTAGAAAAAGCAGGAAAATGCCCCCAGGAATAGTTTTACTCTAAAAATAGCATTTTAGAAGGTGAAGGATCCCAACTCCCAGGAAATCCCAGCAGGTTGGGGTTCCTGGGTGATGAATTGGGGTACAAACCCTTCCAGCTGGGATAATTCCAGAAAAAATGGGATTTTTTTGGGAATCAGGATGAGCTGGGAAGCACAAAGAACCCCTGGGGTAAAGCCAGGCTTTGTTAGGCACGGCTAAATGGAAGCTCCCGATCGATTCTGGGGTCGGACAATGTGGGATTTTTCCCACAGGGAGCTTTTCCCCCCTAAATCCCTAAAACCCAACCCGGAGCAGGAATTAGAGCCAGAAAACCCAACTGGAATTCCACGGAAATCCGGGCAGGGAAAGCCAAGCCCAGCGCTGCCCCCGTTCCCGTGAAACCCCAAAACCGAGATTTCCCCAAAAAATGAGATTTCCCTTTCCAAACTCACCTGGAGCTCCCCGAAGAGAGATTTGGGATCGGGCTGTGGGGTCAGGGGAAGTCGGGACTGCCGGGAGTCAGAGCTGCTCTTCCCAACATCCCAGCGACCCCAAAGCGCCGGCCCCGATCCCGATCCCGATCCCGCTGGCCTGGGGAGGCGCCGATCGATCGATCGATCGATCGCGGCCGGAGCGCGGAGGATCACGGGAGCTCAGGGGCAGAAGGGAGGGGGACCCCACGGGATCGGCCCCACACAGGGATGAGGTTTCCGTGTGGGATCGCTGGGATGTGGGAAACCCACCCCAAGCTGCGGGGTTTGGGTTTGTGAGGCTGTGGGGGATTTTTTTTCTGTGGGTTTTGGGTCGGTTTTGAGGGATTTGGGGGGGAACTGCTCTGGTTTCTGTGTCTGGAGCTTAGGGAATGGCAGTGGGATGATCCCAAATCCCCTCAGAGGGATGATCCCAAATCCCCAGCACTGGGATGATCCCAAACCCCCATCCATGGGATGATCCCAAATCCCCAGCACTGGGATGATCCCAAATCCCCAGCACTGGGATGATCCCAAATCCCCAGGAGAGCTGGGCTCAGCCCCCGGGGGATCCCCCCCAGCCTGGGCAGGTTTAGGGTCAGGATTTCCCCTGGAATTGTTCCCAATTCCACATTTTCCCTTCCACCCCACTAATTCGGGGTCAGGACTCTCAGCCGTGGCTCCCTGCAGCCTCTTATGGGAACATCAATAAATCCCATCCAATCCCAGCCCCTCAGCCCAGAGAAAAAACAGAGGGGATTGGGGCTGGTTTAGGCTGGGATTGGGGCTGGTTTAGGCTGGGATTGGGGCTGGTTTAGGCTGGGATTGGGGCTGGTTTAGGTTGGGATTGGGGCTGGTTTAGGCTGGGATTGGTTGGGCTGGAATTGGGGCTGGTTTAGGCTGGGATTGGGGCTGGTTTAGGCTGGGACTGGGGCTGGTTTAGGCTGGGACTGGGGCTGGGGGGTTTCAGGGAAAGCCGGGAACGGTCGGGAGAGGGAGACAGAGCCCGGGAGTTTGGGAATCCTCAGGATCCCGGCCCAGCTCCTCAAATATCCCAAAGAATCGGAAAAAAACAGGATTTCCTTTGCTCCTAGGAAAAACTAATTTTGGTTCCTCTTTTTTCCACTTTCCCACATTTTTCTCTTCTCTTTTTGCTTTTTTTCCCTTTTTCCTTCTACTTTCCCCCCTTCCTTATTTCACTTTTCCCCCATTCTCTTTTCCCTTTTCCTTTCCCTGTTTTCCTTTTCCTTTCACTTTTCCCTTTTAATTTCTTTTTTTTTCTTTCCCTTCTCCCCTTTTCCTTTCCCCTTTTTTCCCCTTTTCTTCCCTTTCCCCTTCACTTTTTCCCTTTCAGTTTTTTCCTTTTTCCTTTCACTTTTTCCCTTTCCCCATTTCCTTTCACTTTTTCTCAGTTTTTCCAATGGGAGATGAGAATAAAAATCCCAATTTTTTCTCAGTTTTCCCAAAGAAAGTCCAGGACCTGAGAGGAAAAATCCCTTTTTTTTTTTTCCAGTTTTCCCAACAGGAGATGAGAATAAAAATCCCATTTTTTGCCAATTTTCCCAAAGAAAGGAAACACCCCATTTTTCCCCATTTTCCCAATGGGAGCTGAGAACAAAAATCCCAATTTTTTTACAGTTTTCCCAAAGGAAATCCAGGATCTGAGAAGAAAAATCCCATTTTTTCCCAAGGAAAATCCAGGACCTGAGAGGAAAAATCCCATTTTTCCCCAAAGGAAATCCAGGATCTGAGAGGAAAAATCCCTTTTTTTTTTTTCCAGTTTTCCCAAAGGAAATCCAGGATCTGAGAGGAAAAAAAATCCCTTTTTTTTTTCCAGTTTTCCCAAAGAAAATCCAGGATCTGAGGAGGAAAAATCCCATTTTTTCCCAAGGAAAATCCAGGATCTGAGGAGGAAAAATCCCATTTTTTCCCAAGGAAAATCCAGGATCTGAGGAGGGAAAATCCCATTTTTTCCCAAGGAAAATCCAGGATCTAAGAGGAAAAATCCCATTTTTTTCACATTCCGCTCCAAGTCCAAGTCCAAGTCCGAGTGCTCCTCACGCTTTGCGGTGGCAGGCGGCTCCTTCCTCCTCCTCCTCCTCCTCCCCGGTGCTCCCGGTGCTCCCGTAGCCGCCCTCCCGGGGCAGGCACCAGCAGCAGCCGGCGCCGCGCAGATCCAGCGGGGCCGCGCCGGGACCCGCCGGGAGCGGCCGGGAATCCACGGAATCCCAACGGGAACGGAGCTCGTTCAGCTGCTGCCAGTGCAGCCAGGCCATGGCCAGCCCCAGCACCTGGGGAGGGACACCCCAAAGGGTCAGGGACACCCCAAAGGGTCAGGGACACCCCACAGGGGACAGGGACACCCCACAGGGGACAGGGATATCCTAAAAAGGGTCAGGGACATCCCAAAGGGGACAGGGATATCCTAAAAGGGGTCAGGGACACCCCAAAGGGTCAGGGACACCCCAAAGGGTCAGGGACACCCCACAGGGGACAGGGACACCCCACAGGGGTCAGGGATATCCTAAAAGGGTCAGGGACACCCCAAAGGGGTCAGGGATATCCTAAAAGGGGTCAGTGACACCCCAAAAAGGGGCAGGGAGACCCCAAAGGGGTCAGGGATATCCTAAAAGAGACAGAGACACCCCAAAAGGGTCAGGGATACCCCAAAGGGGTCAGGGATACCCCAAAGGGGACAGGAAAACCCCAAAGGGGTCAGGGACATCCCAAAAGGGGACAGGGACAATTGCCAGTCCAGCCCAGACCTGGATATTCCAGGAATATTCCAATATTTCTCCCCAAAATCCCATCCAAACCGGCACATGGATTCCAGGATGGGCTGCACAGAACCCACAAAATGGCTCAATGTCGATTTTTCCTTCCCAAATCCACCTGGAAGTGGATCCCAAGGGGAATTCCATGGATCCCAAACCAGAAAAAGCAGAAAATCCCATCCTTGGGAATGTTCTCCCAGCACTGAGCCCATCCTCAGCTGGCTCCTGCCCCATTCCCACTTTCCCAGTCCATGCCAGGATCCCCAGGGATTCCCAGTTTGGTATCCCTGGGAACGGGGTCGATCCCAATCCTGGGGTTGCTGCACGGTCCCAGGGCTTTCCCAGCTCCGGGAATTCGGGCTTGGAAAAAGCACAGCAGGGCTGAAGGGAAAATCTGGAATTCTCTGGGAATTCCCTCTTATCCCACAGCCTGGAATGAGGCTGCCTCATCCTGGGTGGGATTTTTGGGAAGGGCTCCGGAATCCCAGGAACTGCGGGGAGAGCCAGGGACACCACTGGGATAACGGGATAAGGGGATAATAATGGGATAATAATGGGATAATAATGGGATTGTGCTGATCCCCACCCAGAGCAAATCCTTCGGAATTTGGGTTTTGCAATCCCATTTCCATGGATGTCGAGCTGCAGCCTCGTTCCCATTATTGAACTGTCGTCAGTCCCCATTAAAATCCCAATCCCGATCCCCCAGAGCTGGAAAAACCCTTTGAAATGTGGGATTTGGGGCAAATTTGTCATTTTTGCCTCCCAGAAGGATTTGTGTGTGCATTCCATGGAAACAGAGCCGGGTCTGGGGCAGGGATGGCTCCTGCTCCTCCTGCTGAGGAATCCCAGAAAAAATGGGAATTCTGGAAGGGAATAAAACCCTTCAAAGGCTTCAGTGGGGATCCCAAATCCCTGAGAAAACAGGGACTAAAAGGGAATAAAACTATCCAAAGGCTTCAGTCAGGATCCCAAATCCCATTAAAAAAATGGGGATTCTGGAAGGGAATAAAACCATCCAAACCCCTTCAATCAGGATCCCAAATCCCAGACAAAATGGGGAATCAAAGGGAATAAAAGCATCCGAACCCCTTCAATCAGGATCCCAAATCTCAGAGAAAATGGGGAATCAAAGGGAATAAAACCACTCAAGATCCCAAATCCCAGAGAAAATGGGGAATCAAAGGGAATAAAACCACTCAAGATCCCAAATCCCAGAGAAAATGGGGAATCAAAGGGAATAAAAGAATCCGAACCCCTTCAATCAGGATCCCAAATCCCAGAGAAAATGGGGAATCAAAGGGAATAAAACCACTCAAGATCCCAAATCCCAGAGAAAATGGGGAATCAAAGGGAATAAAACCACTCAAGATCCCAAATCCCAGAGAAAATGGGGAATCAAAGGGAATAAAAGGATCCAAGCCCCTCAGCCAGGATCCCAAACCCCCTGGCCGTCTGAGGGGGCTGAGTCACGGCCCCGTTCCCGTCCCTAAATCCCCTGTGCCGAGCACGAGGCCGGCGGAGCTGTCAGGAATTATGGATGTGTCCAATATCGGCTCCGCGCGGTTACGGCACCGCCGAGCTCGGAGGAGCCGCCACGGGGGAAAACGGGAACACAACGGGGCAGGGCTGAGGCTGGAAAAATGAAAAAAATGGAATTTTTTCTGGGATTGGGATCCAGGAATTGTGGGCTTTGGAATTTAGGGAAGTGCTTGTTCTTCCTGGATGCAATTCCACCCTTCCCAGGCTTTTTGCTGAGGGATTTGAGCGCCCAGGGGGTGCAAATCCATGGAAAAGCTGCTCCCCCAGGGGGTAAATAAATCCCAGGAGCTTTGGGAATCCATAAAAAATCCATAACTGCCAGGAACCTCAGGAATCCATAAAAAATCCATAAATCCCAGGAGCTTTGGGAATCCATTAAAAAATCCATAAATCCCAGGAGCTTTGGGAATCCATTAAAAAATCCATAAATCCCAGGAGCTTTGGGAATCCATAAAGAATCCATAAATTCCAGGAGCTTTTGGAATCCATTAAAAAATCCATAAATCCCAGGAGCTTATGGGAATCCATAAAACTTCCAGTGGGAATCTGGGAATTCCATGGAATGGGACGGTCCCGAAGGTCCCTCCTGACCCAAAGCATTCCGTGGTTCCTCTAAACCTGACTCCTGCCTCCCATGGAGAATTCCAAGGCTCAGCTCCATCCCAAAGCCCAGCTTAGCTCGTGGGGTCTCTGTTGGTTCCTTTGGATTAGTTTTCCACTGGGAATTGGGGCTGGAATGGCCCCAAATCCTCCTGGGAAGCCACGGACAGATCCTCTCCTCCTCCTCCTCCTCCTCCGGGAAAAGGGCTCGAGAATGAAGGAAAAGGCTCAAACTTCCATTTTCACTCCATTTTCCAATGGGAAAAGAAAGTCTATGGAGGTTTTCCCTTAGGGATGGGCTGTGCCTGATTCCAGCAAGGAAAATTCCCCACAAAATTCCACGGAAATTTGGGAACGTTCCCCAGTTCCGGCCGGATCCTGCTCACCCGGAATGCTGAACTTTCCCAGAGTTAACACAGCTCAAAGTGGGGTTTTTCCCCTCCATTTTTGGCTTTCCATTCCCTAAATTGGGATTTATGGAGAGCTCAGATGGAAAAATCCCCTTCATTCCCTTTTCCCACCCTGACGACGCTCAGAGAACCCCCGGAGCCGTGGGGGAGATTGGAGAATGAACAAATCCCAAATCAATCTTCCAAGGAAATGCTGAACATTTTCCATCTCTGTCACCAGGAGATGAAGGTGCCAGCCTGGAAAACGCCCGGCTGGAGGAAAATTCCACGTTTTTCACGGAATGGCGTCGTCCATCTCCGGGACTGACGCTCCGGGGAAGGAACGGCCGCCCCCACACCGAGATGGATGGGACAGAGGGAGAAATAATTCTCTGGGATGGATGGAGCCCTCAGCAGGGACCTTCCAGGGTCTTCCCGTTTTTCTGCTTCTTGGGGGTGGGAAAAAATCCCGGTTTTTAAGGGAAAAAACAAGGATTGCAGAGGTTTTGCTGCTGCTGTTTCTGTTGTACTGCGGTGGCTGAGAGGGGCAGGGAATGATCCCGGGGCTGGAGCCAGGCTGGGAGAGCTGGGAATATTCACCTGGAGAAGGGAAGGATCCAGGGAGAGCTGGGAATGCTCACCTGGAGAAGGGAAATTCCAGGGAGAGCTGGGAATGTTCCCCTGGAGAAGGGAAGGATCCAGGGAGAGCTGGGAATGCTCACCTGGAGAAGGGAAATTCCAGGGAGAGCTGGGAATGCTCACCTGGAGAAGAGAAGGATCCAGGGAGAGCTTCCAGCACATTCCAGGCCCTGAAGGGGCTCCAGGAGAGCTGGAGAGGGATTTGGGATAAGGGATGGAGGGACAGGACACAGGGAATGGCTTCCACTGGGAAAGGGGAGATTGAGATGGGATTTTGGGATGGAATGAGGGTGGGGAGGAGCTGGGATGGAATTCCAGAGCAGCTGGGAAGTGTCCCACATCCCTGGAAGTGTCCCAGGCCAGGCTGGAGCACCCTGGGACAGTGGGAATTGTCCCTGCCCATGGCAGGGGTGGGATGTGACCCTGAAGCTCCTTCCCAACCCAAACCATTCCAGGATTGTTTGGAACAACATCCATTAAAAAAATCCCTGGAAAGGCTCAGGAAGGAACGAGCTGGAGCCGCATTCCCTAAAAGCTGCTGGCAGAACAAGGCCGGAGTTTTTGAGGCTCATTCCCACCCCGAGCACGTCCCCAGCCCCTGGAGAAGCTGCTGGAGGCAGGGAAGGACACGGAGGCGGCAGGAAAAGGATGGATGAGCTGGAAACGCGGGGCTGCTCCGTGATTAAACACAGCCAGCCCCAGGCCACGGCGGGATTTTGGGATGAGAAGGTCCTTGGGAGTGACAGGGAATGTGGGGGATGGAGGGCACGGAGCGGGGTGGGAACACAGGAATGGGAAAAAAGAGAATTCCAGGGATGCATGGATGGAGTTTGTGCCTGGCTCGGAGTGGAGGGGAAATGAACACAACCTCTCCCACGGGACTGGGGTTTTCCTTTTAAAAAGGGCTGGGATGCTCCTGGATTTGGGGGGATCCTGGATTCTCCCAGCCATGGGAGCAACTCCAGCTCCATCAGCATTCCAGGGATTTGCCACTCCAGCTCCATCAGCATTCCAGGGATTTGTCCCCAGCACTCCAGACCCATCAGCATTCCAGGGATTTGTCCCCAGCATTCCCAATTAACAGCACCACTCCAGATCCATCAGCATTCCCAATTAATGCCCCCAGCATTCCCCATTAACGGCTCCACTCCAGACCCATCAGGGCTGAATTCCTGCGGATTTCTCCCCATTAACATTCCCAATTAGCAGCTCCATTAGCATTCCCAATTAGCAGCCGGCTGTTAATGGACAAGGATGATTTTCCCTGCCCCAACCACAAATCCCAGATGGAATTGGGACCCCAAAGGATTTTTCCATCCTCCAGCAGGGGAAAGGAGCGGAGCCCTTGATGCTGGGAACCCCAAAACCGCGGGGTCACCCTGATCCCAGCGGCTCCTTCCAGCTGGGAATTGGGGAATTTGGGAATTCCAGCTGGGAATTGGGGAATCTGGGAATTGCAGCCGTACCTGAGGCAGCAGCAGGGAGCAGACGATGGCCAGGGTGGCCTGGAAGTTGTCCTTGAGCCAGAGCCCCACGGCGTGGATGCAGCCCCGGACGTGGATGGTGCCGAGCAGCTCCAGGCGCTGCGGAGCAGAGAGAGGGTCCCAAATTCCTGGGAATTTTGGGACTTTTCCGCAGCTTTCCCGGGAATTTTGAGGCAGGAACAACCTCGGGTTGGGGTTTTTGGACCCAAATCAGCGCCCCAGGGGGAAGGACTTTTATTCTTGTGCTTCCAAAGGAAGTCTTGGAGCTGAGGTGGGATTAAATCCCAACTTTTGGGGCCTTGGGAGAGATTCTGGAGCATCAAATTCCCTCAGCTGGGGCCTGCCCGAGCTGGGAATTCCCACATTTCTGCTGGGAATTCCCACATTTCTGCACTTGGGGGATCCCTGAGGGGATCCTGGGCTGCTCCCTCGATCCTCCTCCTGCTGGGAAGGGTTGAGGCCATCCCCAGGTGAGAATCCCAGGGCACCAAAAGTGCCCCAAAATTCCAGGGAAAAGCCCCAAACCCGAGCTGGGAGCAGCTGGGGAAGGGGAATTCCCACAAGGAGCATTTGATTTTTGGGATTGGGGGAAGGAGGAGCAGAGAATTCCCAAAAATTCCAAGGTCACCTCCTTGTCCAGGGCGCGGTACCCGCACAGGGTGTTCACCACTGCTCCGGGAGCCTGCGGAGAACGGGCACGGGTTATCCCAGGAGAGGGGAGGGGTTATCCCGGGAAAAAGCAGGGGTTATCCCGGGAGAGGGCAGGGGTTATCCCGGGAAAAGGGAGGAGTTATCCCGGGAGAGGGGAGGGGTTATCCCGGGAAAGGGGAGGGGTTATCCCGGGAGAGGGGAGGAGTTATCCCGGGAGAGGGGAGGAGTTATCCCAGGAAAGGGGAGGAGTTATCCCGGGAAAAGGGAGGGGTTATCCCGGGAAAGGGGAGGGGTTATCCCGGGAGAGGGGAGGAGTTATCCCGGGAGAGGGGAGGGGGTATCCCCGGAAAGGGGAGGAGCTAT
>VYZP01030457.1:8583-21685 GCA_013400635.1 Hypocryptadius cinnamomeus | reverse complement strand
GAAGCAGGAAAACTGGAAGGTCTATTCTCTTTTAAAAACAATTTTTCTGTTTGGAGATTGTAATTTCAGAACAAGAAATTCTATATTCTCCAGAACCTGTTGATTCATCTTGATTACTTTTCAATCTACTATACTTGATTCAGGAAAGGGTAAAGAGCCTGAACAAGATCAGTCTGACCCAACTGAGTAGAGAAAAGTACGGGTTTAGATGTATATTTTCAATTTAGGTGTTTGGAATGTGTGTAGAACTTGAGGCATGGTGGGGAAATGATGGGGAAAGGCTTTAGCGTCAAGTTCCATCCTTAAAATGATTCCTGCTAATTATTGCCACAGAATCAATTAAGTTTGAAGAATGCAGATGACTGATTGTCTGAGATTTGACTCTTGATGGAATTCTGCCCTCCTGGGTTCAGGTTTTGTGGAACTAAAAGAAGATATTGATAACTATATCTTATAGAGAGTTAAATAAAGTTATTCTTGTCCTCAAGCATGGGTATTTTAGACTGCTAGATAATGATATTATTTGACTTGCTATTACAGGATATCTTTGTTAGTGCTGTATAGAGATAAATACAGCAATGTACATTTCTGTAGTTTTAGATCTCTGCTGACAAGTTGTTGTATTTATACATTATCTTGAAAATGATCAAACCATGAAAATCATGGCCACAGCTGTAAGCAGCTTGAGTGGGACTAGGAAGAGGGTACTAATATGTCGTGTCCCTGTTTGCTTGACAAAGTTGTGCCTGCTCATCTCTCATACACTTTGACTCATTCTGTTGGTGTATACTTGGCCCATTGCCTGTAACTATCACAGAAGATTAATCTTAACAAGTTAAAAAAAGAAAAAAACCACACCACTTCCACTCCACACCTTTCCCCAGCATCATGGCTGGTCACATTATGTGGCAGTCTTCCAAATATTGCAGCCACTGTTATGGAATGAATGTAATAATTCACATCTAGTTCTAAGGTGCAGCTGAATTTGTAAACACCTTTCTGCCTCTGAGAGAACAAGTCTTTTTCTGTAGCATATTTGTGATTAAAGGTGTAGTCTTCCTGCTACTTACTGCAATAAATGTCTCAGTCTCCTGTGATTCCTGAGCATGTAGTAATCCATTGAATGCAAGAATCTTTACTATGCTTGGGAGGGGGTGTGTTATTTAGTCCCATAGTACTAATTTTAAGGAAAAGAGGTATTATCCACTTCCATTTTGCAATGGGGAAATTGCAGTACAGGGCTTGACTGACCAAACTTACAGAGTAAGTCATCTGGAAGCTAATAACTGAACCCAGATTCACAGACTTCTTCACTTATGTGTTTTTAACCACAGAAATATCTTCTCTTTTTTCTTTGTGGATGACATTGTACATAAAAGGAAGCTGTCAAGTTCTGTGCAGTCAAAATATGACCTACTTTGACTTTGGTTCTTTCTCATTGCGGAAATTTACTGCTTGACATTTTTCAAAAACGAGTGTTGCATTGACTAGAAAATATGTATTGAGCAAAACATATCCATCTATTGTTCAAAGCAAGACAACATTTAAACATACACTATATTGTGTTACAGCTGTGTGGAATGCAATGCTCAGTGTTCCAGTGGTAGGAGAAAGTGGGGATGTCTAGATGACCAAGCTATTTAGAGGAGACAATATTTTACAATTAGGAATCTATTTTCAAGGGAATTTAAAAAATGATACTAAAGAGATTTTACCTTCCTTTTGGGCAGCAAATACTGTTTCCTTTTTAAGGTGAGTGGAATATGGAAATTTATAAAGTGATAGCAGTCTGTTTTTGCAAGGTTTTTGGATTTCCCCATTATCTCATAATGTAAAGTAGATTTTTTTGGAAATTGTTAGTTATCAAACATAATGAATTTACTGGTAAGGTGCTCTTATAAGTTTTAACCTACCAAAATCTTGAAATTGCTTTTGTTATTAACTGCTTTTCCTTCACATGCAGTATTTGTTCTCAGCTTTGTACCTTGAACTTGCAGATTTGTTTAGAAACAAGCTGATGGTATTTTGATTTTATTTTTAAAGGAAAACAGCTACTTCCCTTATCAAATAGTGTCCACAGTGGAGTGGGGCAGACGATGTGGCAGCCTCCTGGAGATACCTCCAACCTGGTCCGCATGAGAAATCAGTCCCTGGGACAATCTGCTCCTTCCCTTACTGCTGGTTTGGTGAGTGGCTCTGGGAATACTCGTGGTGCTTTTGTGCTATAAAAAGTGATGTGATCCTGTGCTTTAGTTTTTACCTTGTTTCCCCTGTTCCTGCTCAGTGAAAGCAGCATTTTGTTCCTGTGGGACTTTTTAGGCTACAGAGTGAACCAGGAAGAGGATATGTTCATCCTGCTTTAGACAGAAAGCAGGAAAAGATGTGTGTTAAAGAATAATTTCTTTTTGGGGACATTCCTTCTCAAGGCTACTTCAGTTGCCTGATGCCTGAAAGAAATATCATTGGAAGTCTAGGAGATGTGAGCATGGGAACCCAACCATTTCAAAGAAGTTTGATTGGGAAGCAACTTTCTGAATATCTACCTCTGCCTGTTTTGCTAGGGAATAGCTAGGGGGATGAATCTGAAAAGGATAGCTGTTATGTCCAAGTAATTGAAGAGCTGAAACTGACATATGCTCTTCTTCGTGGTTTCTGTCAAAAGGTTTTGGTAAAAAACCTTTGATAAAATATTTTTGAGGAATGTTGCGTCTGCTAAATTAACATTTTCTAAGAAAAGAGTGTTCTGTATGAGGACAAACACTCAGGTGGCTACAGTCAAGTCTGAACTGAAAACATGTTTTGTTTGTAAATTTTCCTTATCATCTATAAAATTCTAAAATCAGTGACACGTGAGGAGAAGAAAAATCCAAGGGTAGGAAAAGACAGTTATTTGTGAGCAAGAATATATGCAACAGAAACTGTTGGTAAATAGTAGATTAAAGCCAAAGTTGAAATGGTTTTTTTTGCTGAACATCTACAGAGTTATTTGTATAACAAGTTTTACTCAAGTGAGGAATTTTGGTGTGTGCTACTTATAGTGCTGCAAGTAACGGGGTAAATTTATGTTACACTGTAAGACTGCTTAGAAGCAATGATCCCTTAAGTAAAAGGGTGTACCTTGGATAAAGCCCTGAGAATTTTTTGGGGTTCCTAGACAGTTTGGCACCACCAGGTTATGAAAGGAAACTTAAATCTTTAAGGTTCAAAAGCCACACGTTTGTGTTACAACTAGTTTTGATTTCACAATGAAGTAATTGTAGTCTTGACATTTTCAGACATGTTACTATATTCAAATTCTTCTGATTTGATTTAATTGTGTTGTGTCTTAATTTGGTGCCTTAAATTTATGTTCTCACCAGTGGTTCTAAATTCAGTGATAACAGAAAGGGAGAAATGAACTTGGCTAGAAGTATTTATCTGAGGGGGATTAGAAAAAGTAATATGTTAAAACACATTTATCTGCCTCTAGAGAACAGGCCTGTTCTCTAGAGGCAGATAAATGCCTTAAAGCTTCATATCTTAGGTTAATGAAAATAACTGTGCTTTAAAACAAAGCACTAATTCTCAGATATTTAATTTGGAGTACTAGGCTGTTGCTTAACAGTTGTGTGCAGCTCAGCGAGCTGCAGATGTTTGCATGTTACAATTCTGCATATTACTCATATTATACCCTGTGTTTTCAGTTTGTCATGACAGTGTTTGTGCTGTCTATCAAATGTTCTGATATGAAACACAATGCCAATGAGTTATTTAAAAAAAAAATCAAATTCTCTGTTTCCTAAGTAAGGCAGAGAAATTAATCTTTAAATCCAGTTTTTGTTCCTCTGTGATAGTGTTTAGGTGTTGAACAATATGGTCACTTTCCTATCTCTGTATATTCTATGATGGGCTGTGTGTTTCATTACAGTTGCAGTTAATTAAGCCTAGACATTACAAATTTTTATGTGAAGTGGGTTTCAAAAGCAGTGACTAAAGAACATCACAAGATGAACACCTAATTAAATGCAGTGAGTCCTGAGATTTTGGAGCCACTTACATGTTTGCAGCTGTTTTAATATGCTTGTGGTATTGAAATACATTTCACAAATTAGAATAGCAAAAGGTCTCTTGCCAGTATAATTAATCTCCTTTGAAGAATAGCTCTATTAAGAGATGAGTAAGTTCAGTAATGCAGAGTGTCATTTTAATATGTCAGCCTTGACTGCTAGAGCATTTAATTCTCCTATTTGTTATAATACAGTAGTTGGATAGCTAGAGAGAAGTGGAATGTGATTTAGGAAAGCCAGGAAAGCTGTGTGCATTGTTTCTGCTCCCTCTTTCTGGTTCTGCAGGTATCAATAGATTTTCCTTTGCTAAATTGCTTTGTGGCATTCAGTAATCTGTTTTTTCACTTTCTAACCACTACTAATCCTACAGATTGTTTACTGTGCTTAAATTGCATTCTTTTCCTCTTTGAAGTATTTGCAAAGTGAAAAAAATAAGTTAACAACACCAAACCTACAGAAATTAGTTTTCAGTTTCTGAAACAAGCCTGATAGCTAGGCTACTTATCAGCAGTGACTCCAGAACTGGGAATACATAAAATTCTAACTTGCTAAACTATATAAACACAATTTATTGTTGGGCAGGATCTTTCAGCATGTATATGTGTGATAATCTGGATTAATGTGCCTGCACAGCAGTTGCCACTAGGTCCTTGAGTTGAGAAAGAAGCCAGGGCAGAGTGAATGCTGAGTGCTGTCATTGTGGAATGAAAGGTGTTGATCTGATCTGTGTGCCTTCTAAATATATGTGAGGATTTTAGAGGATGACCTTCAGCTCATCATCTACCTTAAGACAAATGGCTCTGATCCTATGAGATTGAATTCTGCTGGGGAGTATCCTATTTAAGACTTTAAATCCCTAAGATAGCCGAGGAAGTAATCAGAGGAAAACACATAAAGCATCATGGTGGGCAGCTCAGTAGTATTTCCTGCTGTCAAGACCCAAATACACTAAAAAAACTGGGTGCAGGGAATATGTATGGAGTGCACATTTAAGGAACAGAAGGGTAATTTTATAGAAAATTTCTTTTGACTTAGTTTTGGGGGTTTATTTGAGATCTTACCTGCCATACAAAGAGCTAGACCTTGGACTGTGTTTTTTTAAGGGAGGTCACAGAATCCTGGAATTCTAGAATATGCTGAGTGGGAAGGGACCCACAAGGATCATTGAGTCCAACTCCTGGCCCTGTGCAGGACACCCCAAGAGTCACTCCACGTGCCTGACAGTGTTGTCCAAATACTTCTGGAATTCAGACAGCCTTGGTGCTGCAGCTGTTACCCTGCAGAGCCTGTTCCAGTGCTCAACCACCCTCTGGGTGAAAAACTCCTTCCTGATATCTGACCTAAACCTCTCCTGACTCAGCTTCATCCTGTTTCCTTGAGTCCTGTCACTGGTGATGCAAAAGATCAGTTATGTGGATGCATTCTCTTATGAAGAAAGGCATAAAGACCATCAGGGTTTCTAATTTTAGAAAGGAAAACGACCTTGTGAAGAGATGGTTGTGATTGTTGTAGAGGTAGATTGGGAGTGTCTTTCTTATAACTGTTAATTTTGACAAAACACAATGTGAATGAAACTGATTGCCAGCAGCAATGCCATAAGGTGCTAATATTCCATAGCTGAGCATTTATTGGTGGGCAAGGGGTGACTTTCCCCTCATTTTCATTAAGGATAGGATGCTTAACTAGAGCACTACACTAATGCTGAATATGCTTCTTTATTTGTGAAGAGAGATTCTGTGTGTGCGTGTGTGTGTGTCCCATGTCCTGGTCCCTCACAGGGAGCATCTCAAGCAGCCTCTCCAGGGTTTTGTGAAAGAAACATCTGATAATGTGCAACCCATTAATTAGGACTACATCTCTTATGCATTACTCACCATCTAATGCCTGGAAAAGTTTGAGATGTTCCAGGAATAAGAAACCATGCATGCTCCTTCTGCCAACTGTGGAAAACGTTTTAAGAGGCCTGTCAGTGGAAACTTAGATATGTTTGTGAAAGAGATTTTGAAATTATTTTTTAAAATACTTACAAACTCTACTTTTCTGAGGTGCTTCCAGTACTGAACTGAAACTTGTGGTACTCCTTGAACTGAAAAACTGGACATAATTTTTGAAAATGAGGTTGAGGGTTTCAGCTGGGTGGTTGCAGTTCTATTTAGTGCAAACTTTCTTCCTTATATTCTGGGATATATTATGGGATGTGGTCAGAGCCATTTCTTCATCTTCAGAGATGGAGGCTGCTGACTAAGCAGTTGGTGCTCTGTTAATCCTCTGATGCCAGACTTGTAAGATTTCCTTGTAGGGTCAGTCTCATCTTCACAGGATAATTTCAAATGCCTTAGGGTTTTGCATTTACTTTCAAACAGAGTGAAAGTTGAAACAAAGTGAAATAATTGCATATTCATTGTGATTGTACACAGTGCCAGAGACTTAATCTTTCCCTCATCTTGTTCGAGAAGAAATAGTTAAAAACCTAAGCCTCTTAGATTTTGAGTAATGATCTGGAGGGTAGACAAGCTCAAATGTAAAGATTTGAAACAACTCTCAACTGAAGAACTCCCCTGTGGAACAACACTCGGTGTGATTTATTGTGAACATTCAGTTCCCCAAACTGTGTGGATTGGGCAATGCTGAGTGGAATGGGGAGAATGGGTCATCCTTGTGGTGTTGGGGCCTAGGCTTGGCATGTGCTGGGAGCCTGGGAACAGACAGACCTCACACTGTGGCATGGTACCTTTGGTCTCCAAGTTGGGGTATGCTTTTTAGATATAGGAGATAATATTGACTTTTATTATCTAAATTTTTGCTCCTTTTTTTTTTTTAAATTTTAAATTTCATATTACATATATTAGGAATAGAATCGATTGTACCTAATATATAAAGTTCCCCTAATAGCATATTTCCCCTGTGCAGGATGCTGTATATTAAAAAGAAAATTAAAATTTGTATTGTTCCTGGCTATGAGGAAGAGTGGCTAATTGGGTACAGGTTTGAGTTAGTGAGTGAGATTATTACAAGGTAGGTGATTCCCTTTGAATTCCTGTGGAAGTGGAATCCAAAGGCTGTGCTTTCCTCAGGCCTGTGCGGGGGTCTGTGGAGCTGGGTTGCCATCTGCTGGTGTGCAGAGGCTGGGGACAGGAGCCGTGAGCTCCACCATCCAAGTGAGTTTTTGTCAAACGGCGTTAGAACCCCCGTAATCATCAGTGATTTTACAGCAGGGCTGTGTTCTTTCTGGGATCGTGTCCCACAGCAATCCCTTGTTAAAAACCGGCCTTTTTCTTTTAGCTGGAGTGTGAATTCTCTTCGTAATGCCGTGCTGTCGTTTGCAGCATCCTTTTCCTGGTGACGGAGACATGATGGTTGGGACATTTACGAAGAAAAAAAGATTTAAAAAATAAAAAAAGTGTTATTTGTAGCCGATTCTACGAATAAAACCGGGAATTTTTTGGGGGGCCCCTGTGTGAGTTGCGCTTCGGCCTCTGGCCTGGCGGTGGCGCTGCAGCCCCGGGCGTCTGGCGAGCTGCGTTCCCACCGGGAATGTCGCCCTGGATCCGGGACAGCCGGGCTGGGGACCGGGGTGTTTCCCGCGGCTAAAGGAGACCTTAACTCTGTGTTGTTTGTCAGCTCAGTACGGGAATTAATAATTCAAGAGGCCTGGTGAAGTGCAGTGGAGCTAGAAGTTCCAGCTTCAAAACCCGTCCTAGTTATAAAGGGAAATTCCATCTCCACAACTCCTGCTTAGCCCCCAGCGCTTTAATGGATTTACTGTTTATTATTTAGGATCTCTGCGTTATGCAGAGATGGTTGGTGGTCATTAAACCACTGGCAGTGGCTGTTAAACTCACAGGGATGAGGTCTTGGAAGGAATGGGGTTGGCAGTGGCTGGCAGACACCAGCTACAACATCTGCTCTCCCACCACACTCGCCACCTCTCTGCTCCTTATGTGTGCTGGCAGTGAGGTGGGTGCATAGGGCTTAGAGTTCCCCCTCCTCACAAAAGAATTAGATATAATCTCTTTTAATTGAAAAATACAGCACTAGTTCAGGGACAAATCATTAATGCCAGTTGTGCATAGTGCTACCTCCTGTGGATTGCCTGGATACTTATTAAAAAGCAGGCGTTTGAATCTGATGGGAAAACTTCATTTACATTTGTGTCTTCTAAAACACACAGCTGCTCTTTGCCCAAAATGTTTTGTCAGAGATAATGTTACTTTTAGTTTGCATTTTAGGTGGTAACATGTTGACTATTTAAATGTTGCTCAATACAGATAAAAATGGTGTTGTATAAGAATAATCCTGAAAGTCATGGGTGATGAAGGTCATAAATTATTTCATTTTTTAATTTACTATTAGGGAGTAGAGAACATTTAATGCTTGACTGTACAAGTAGGATTTCATATTTTTATGTTAGAAAAGGAAAAGATAGCAGGAACTATGGCTGCATGAATGAAGGGATTTTATTACTGCATGAAGGCATGGAAATTCCATTTTATATTGGCAGTTGTAATAACCTGAGTTAGGAAGTAAGTGGATTTCCAAATTAAGACCACGTGTGAAATCTAAGTCCGTGCATACTAATTAGATATTTGCATGGACATATGGTGCAGGGTCTGTTGGTGAATCTTTGGGGACATTATCAATTTTGAATTTGGGCAGGGCCTGAGAAAGAAGTATGGAGCAAGTCCTAGACATTTGGCAGTGTTTAGAGTGCTTGCAGGGACTCTCCTTTGTCACAGCTTTTAAGGTGTCTCTGGTAGGAAACCAAAAATGGATGTGCTGTGACTCTGTTTTCATGATAGATTCAGGACACTTGCTTCACACTGGCATCCAAAACTGATAGTCCTGATTGGTTTTTCACTAGGAAACTTCATTCTGAATAATTAATGTAAAGAACAGAAAATTTTTGTGATAAACTCTACTAAAGTTATATTTACTATGTAGTGCATATTGCTAAAGCACAGTCAGCATCTTGCTGTGAAGAAACTTCAGCATATTACTTAAAACAGAGTCAGCATCTTTTTGCTCACTTCAGTTAAGTGAATTCCATTTTGGAGTGGACTCATTGGCTTAAAGGAGGTTTTCATATTTGAAAGAAAATGTGAACACCCTTCTGTGTAACCTGAGGCTTGTCATTGTAGGAAATATGAATTCATAAACCTTGCCTTGTGATAATTGTTAGGCACTAGACTGTCAGTTTGAATGATTGCAGTTCTCATTATCTTCAGATGCTGCATGTTATTTTTTTTGTCTGTGAATATGTTGAATTGATTTTTGGCACATGCAGTCACTTCTCTTCCTGACAGCAGCACTATTGTAGGTGTAAAGTGAGAAACTGCTGTAGTGTGCATGGAAAATTGGCTATTTTGCTTGGGGAACTATGGGGAACTTAAAATACAGTTACTCAGATTGTCTTGAACACACTCTGTTGAAGAGTGAGGCTTTGTTCCTTGAGTGTTGTTCTGTGGTTCTCAATAACCTCTCTATAAACACATACTGATGTACACAATAAAAGTTCTGGGTTTTAATTTAAAGTAGTTGAAAATTTGCTGTTTTATTTTTTGGCAGATATTTCCATAGACAGGCACTGTGAGATGTGTGCATTTAGTATTTTAATATGGCTGCCTTCTGTGTCTGGTAATACTTCTTGAAATAGTTTCCTAGGATGTGATAATAGAAGGATGGGTCTTAAAATATGAAGTAGCTTGCTTGCTTAAGTTTCAAGCTGCTTTCTTTCAGAAATGCAAACTGTTTTGAGCCTTAGGACATTTATAAGAATCCTCTGCAGCATTTTGACTAAGCAAAAGCTTTGGACATGCTCTGTAATTAGTAGCATAATCCTCCATATTTGGCTGCCACTCTTTGTTTGGTCTGTTTTCCTGCACTGTGTCACTTTGGTTTATCCAAGCCATGCAATGTGTCTTTCCAGCAATCCTTTTTCAGCCCCAGAGACACAGTGATTGTTTATTTTACCACTTCCAGGACAGTGGGAATACAGAGGTTTGTGTGCATCACCTCTGAAGAGCTGCAGCTCAGAATCTTTCCTAAGAGTTAATCTAAAATCCTTATTGCCTCGAGATTACCAGGGTGGGAGAGGTGAAATCTCTTGGCAGAGATAAGGGTAGCCTTGTAAGTGAAACACAAGCCTGGGACTTATGCAACAATGCTGATATCTGAACTTTGATAAGCTCAGGTACAGAGAGGTTCAGTCCCTTGGTCACCTGAAGAGCTGAAAGTAAAGCACGTCTCGCAGACTTTCTGCAAACCTCAGTTTATTAATGTTTAGCAGATGTTTGCAGCTCAAATGGATGGTGCTGTGGAATAATTTATTGCTGCAGTCACTGTATATAGTGTGCCAGTATAATTTTATTATTTCTGATTTGTTCATATTTAGATTTTCAAGTCAGTTGTTTAAGAGCTGAGGCATGCCATGATCTCTTACCTGCCCTTGCTGGGTTATTATTGCTAACCCGAGCATTTCCACATTAATTGTGTTTCAGACTCTTCCCTGGTGGGAACTGCAGAGTCCTTGTGCTGTGAGAACATGAAGTATGAAGTCAGAATAACCAATATATTACTAAGCTTGATTTAGAGTCAATATCTATAGTTCTTCCCTTTATGAACAGAAACTAGGACAAAATAATGGCCAGGCTTTTTTTTTTTTTTTCTTCCCTTTCCAAATTGTTGTTTATTATAGGAATAGATGAGAAGAATTCCTGTATTGTAGCATTTTGGATTGATCAGAATTATTTTCACTGAAAGCAGTTGTGGCCAACTAAGTGCAAATAGTGTAAAATTTGCTGAGAGGGTGCCTTACTGACTGAGGGGCTTCTGCTTTTGTTGTTTATTGCAGTGACCAAGTTTCCATTAAAAAACCAAGATTTTGTGTTCATCGTGAATATAAAATGCTTGTCATGTTGAGACTATAGTGTGAGTATGCAAAAATATGTCAGTGTGAGCTCTCAGCTATTTGGCAAAGGGCAATGTTTATAGAAGAGGATTGAAAGATGTGCAGGGTTTCAGATCTGTCATAAAAGGATGTGAAATGTAATTAACCTAAAATAACCTTTAAAATATTTTTTGAGTCTGATAAATTAAATGAGCTGTTGAGATAACTTAATGAGAGATTTTAATTTTATACCTTAAATAATATCCTATTAAAATCCTCAAGATTTTGCTTTGTGATGGAATCCACTGAGATTTATATTTTCACAATGACCTCATGATTCAGTAACATTCTTAATATATTTGGTGCATATTTGAGGGTAAGGTCTAGGTTAATGGCAGCATTTATTCTTTAAGTGCTCGAAGCCACAAAGCTCTAATTGAAGATTGGAATGTTCAAACCTCATTATTTTAATGTGGTCATACAGAGTAGTGACACTTAAAGTAGTTATATGATGAACTCCTATGGCAGTGTTCATAATTTGTCCATGAAAACAAATTATTATGTGAAACTTCAAATTAAAATTCTCTGCCTTGGAGTTTAAATAAAACATGAAACTTCAGGTCTAACACGGTTTCTGTATTTGTCTTTGCTCAAATTAGCAACAAGCATTTGCATACCTGTAACACAGAGAATTCTGCTGTGAATTGTTTACACAAAGTTACAGTGCATGCACTGAATCTCTCACACAAAGCTGCCTCAGTAGGTGCAGTGAGATGTTTCTGTTTCAGGTAGTTAAGCCTGCAGAGGTACTTTTGGCAAATCTGCATCTCAAATTTTCTAAACATTGAAGTAATTAAAATAATTTAATGGATGAGCTGTTGTCAAGGAAAATGCATGCAGTGCTTATCATGGTGTCAGGAATCCAGGGGTTGGAGACAAAGGTCAGAATGTTCATTCCTGCTTGCATTTCATCAGTGCTGCCAACCTTGGTTAGGGCAGTTTGCACTCTGGGCTGCCTCCACTCTGAGCTAGATCCTTTTAAGACCTCTCCTACCTCTTCGATGTTCCTCAGCTCTCCTTTCCCTCCTGTGTTTTCCCAGAAGTGTTTATTTTTCTCCATGGCTTTCCCTACCCCCAGAAAAAACCTCCCCACCGTAAAATTCAGTTTTTATTTCTTGATGATAGCCAGAAAAATCTGTCTAATTGTGAATTTGGGCTGCTTTATGCACACATATACTTCTACTGTGACCTCCTCAGTCCCTCTCCGCTGTCAGTTCTCTGGGCTATGGGCTCCTGGTCTGGGAACTGTGAGCACTGTAGAGTTGTATCTTGTATTGCAGCTTTACAGCTGCTCAGAATTTGCACTCCCCTTTCCTACTGTACAGTTACTAGTTCTGGTACTACCTTTATTTCTTTAGTATCTCCTTGCTAAATGAACAGTGTTCTGAGTCATGAGCTTTTGATCCTCTAGCTCTTTGAGTCTGCTTAAATGATGGTATGCAACATAAAGTCAAGTTTGTGGGTATTATTAAATCTATCAATAACTATTTGTTTGGTTTTAGGTAAGGTTCTGATGTTTTGCCTTAAAATTCATCTATCAAATATTTTCTTTTAAAAGAAAGTAAAATGTAGAGTGTTATGAATTTCAAATGCGTACATTTCTTATCAAAGTTAATTATCGAATCTTATTAGAATGAAATAGGCTAATGAAAGGGAAGTTTGGCAAGATAAATGATTAGGTGTTTGAAAGGAAAGAGGAACAATGTTTAATATGGCAAACATGCAGAACTCTCTGAATCGAGAGGAAAAGAGCTATGTCAGCATTGCCAGATTATATTGATCAGGTATCAGCATCAATCCTGATTAAACAAGCAGTTGTTTAAAGTGGTACTTTTGACAGTGACATCTTTTATTTTCTATATGATTACTGGCCTGCTGACATGTTTACTTTCTCAATATAATTTACATGTTGTTTTTAAAATGTTGCTGACTGAGAAGTAGTTGAATTATACAAGGCAGAGTAAAAAGAAAATCAGACCTCCTTATAGCTGATATGAACATGTATGAATATCAGGTAATACCTACAAACAAACCAGTTGATTTATGTACCAACTTAATTCTAGGAGAGCATGCTAATAAATTGAATGGCAGGCTTATCTTCTTATTTTTT
>VYZP01030454.1:5468-60590 GCA_013400635.1 Hypocryptadius cinnamomeus | reverse complement strand
AAACTAAAAACTAAAGAAATTCTTCCAGAACCCTTTTTTTTTTTTTTTTTTTTTGTAGTTCAACTCAAGTATTGCTCATAAATGCAGTTACTTCAGGAACACAAATTGTACTTCTCTGTATCAGCAGGAAGGAATTTGAGGGGAAAGTTACTTCTAAGCCAAGTATCCTGACAGCACCAGTGCTCATGCTGTCCTTTTGGAAGGCATGTCCTCTTCCTATCCCTGCATTGGGTAGATTCACCCACACAACAGACAGAGAAATGGAATACATATGTTATTTATGCTTTATAATACATATCCACTGTAGCTGTTACACCTATTGCACGTATGGTACAGTCAGCACCGATCTCACCACAGTCTTACCAGAAGACTGCATCTAAATCTTCAGTAAAGCTCTAGGCCAACTAGGAGGTTGATGCCTTGAGAGGCTGAACCTGGAACAGAGACCAGACAGAGGTAAAAGAATAAAGTAGGTATCTATTAAAAGGCCTTAAAAGGATGCACCTTGAGCAGCACAAGAGCCTGGCCAGGGCTGCACCCAAGACAGACCTGAAAGGGTCACAAAATGGACCAACGGTCACGGGGTTTCACACTTTTATAAGTTTTGATCCATTTGCATATTGGGGTTAATTGTCCAATTACAGCTTCAGGTTACGAAGTCCCATCCTCCTTGTTTGCTCCCCTCAGTTCTTCATTGTTTACACTTTTGGACCTGAAGCTTCTAATGGTTGTCCTTGGTCTCAAGCTGGAAAGGGATTGTTTTGTCTAACTACCCTGTGAGGAGAGCTTACTGACACCTAACATGAAGCTCAGAGCTACACACCTAGGCAGCATAGAATCTGAGAAGTATCAAAGTTAAAACTTAAGGCATCAAGGTTAGGGAAGAGAAATGGAGAGACAGGGTAATGTCACCACTCAGCTTTACTTCCTTAAGCCTGGATCATGGCCAGGTATATATTCCAGTTTCCAGGACAGCAGTACCCAAATCTTGCCAGCTTGATTCAGAAAACCAAAGATCAGACACCAACACAATGAAAAATGAACAAGAATTTTGTTCATACCCATTTTTTCTTCTTTTGTCTTTCCATATCATGTTGAAAAACCACACAAACAACTGAGTTTCCCTACTCTGAAACTTCTCTGGTTTAGACCATTAAAAAATGGAGGTGCTCAAAATAAACAATCACTTTGAATATCTTGGCCTATATCCCAGTAGGGAGTGAATCTAATCACGTACACAGCAACCTTCAAACTACACAAGTATGAAGCACTAGAACAATAAAACTGTAAAAGGCATCATGGAAATGAAAACCAGTGACACAGCAACTAAGATCATGCAGCTTTCACTTATCTATTTAAATTGTAATTGGTCTTACTTGGTTTGCTAGTCCCTGCCATGAACCAAAACCCCATTAGTATTCCCTTCCTTGAAAAGCAGCCCAAAGCACAGTTCTTATGCCATCAAGTTTAAACTATGTGCAATAAGAGCAACACTCCATGTTATGTTTTACCTGTGCTGTTTCCTCTTCCTTACTGAATATCTGAAGTGAAGGCATCCCAGAGTTCTCTCATTCACTGCTGACTGTTCTTTTACCTGTTGACTCAGCCTTTCAGAAGAGTTGTTACCTCTGCAGTTCTGGTATAATTTTTATTTAATGATAACATAAAGCTGTACAAAAGGCATATACTTGATTAGTATTATTCTTTCATCTAATACTCATTCACAAGACCAAAATGCATGGCGAGAAGTAGCAGGAAGCATCAGTTCTTGAAAATAAAACCATTGAAAGAAAAAGTTTTATACGCCAGCTCTGGTGCACAGACCACAATGTAAAAACTGTTAGATTAAACTATTTTCATTGTCTAGGATGGAAAAAGGATGAGACAAAGAAAGAATAAAATCAATCCTTGTACAACCTTATCATAATTAGAGCTGAAAAAAATATGGAAATTTAATCCTATAAAAAACATTTTTATTCAACACTTTTTTCCTAACTTGGGATGATTAAGTAAATATCAGCTGCTTTGTTTTGTTGGGATTTTTTTTAAAGAATTTTCAATAAGAAATAAAACTTCAGGGTTATTTTGGGAAGACATTAGAATTTTTAGTATTCATTAATTGAAAAATACTGTTTCAATTTGCTGGGCTCTTTCCTGATTGCATTTCTCATGAGACCCACAGGAGTGACCGTCTGCATTCTTCATCCTCTTCTGTGGGACAATGGCTGCCATAATGTACCAAGCTCCTCAAAGAAAACTATGATTCTGACTCTTAGTGGCAAATACCAGTTGGCAAGCAAGCTCAGACGAGCAGAGACTGGGAGCAAGAGGCATGCAAAAAAATAAATTTACTAGAGAAATACACCACAAAAGGGAAACACACAATTTACTCAAAACTAAATAGTCCTATAATAGAAGGCTTCATTTTCTTTTCTAAAAGAAAAAGAGGACAATGTTAAAAAAATTAATTTATTTTCACAATGTGTTAATTTTTCAGAAGTTTTTTTAGAACATCATCCTGCTGGCAAATTCCTGCCCTGTCTAGATCTGTCCCTTTTAATCCCTGGTATTTTATATTCCCTAAAAGATAATTCTGTTGTCAAAATTATCCTTAAATACCATGAAAAAGCAGGTTAGGGCACAACTGGTAAAGAAGCTATAGCAATATTTTCTTAAAGTCTGTTCAAGAAATTCTCTGTGTTAGGATTAGTATATAAAGCTTAGACTTCTGAACATTTAGGTATCACAATGCAATTGTAATTCAGGGAGGCAGGTCAGTTTGCTAATTAAAATATACAGAATTGGGCAAAACATCGACTCACTTCTTTTCCAAGCTCTGCCACTGACCTACTGTAGTCTACTGAAGTCATTTTAAATATATTCAAAAGCTCTATTAGGATACCTATTTTCTTCCACAAGATGCACAAGATGTAACTCAAATCTACGTAATACCAAAGAAATCCAGGCAGAAATGGACTAGAAAAAATGGAAACAAATACAGAAAATGCATATTTGATGCTGTTCTCTAACACTCTGTTTGATTAAATAACATGCCCTTCTCCTTGCAGTTGAATTGAGTGGTTCTTGCTTCACACTGTAGGAGTTTTATCATATTGGAATTGGTTTTCCCAGCATGATTTATCATTATTTTATTTTTAAAGCTCTTTTTTTTAATTAGAAAGATAATCTCATGAGAGAAACTTTCAAAGCAAGTATTCCCTCTTGGGTTTTCTGAGGTATTTTCTTCATCCAGACCAGATTGCTGCAGGTTTCCACATAACACAGGACCTGAGAACAACAAGAGAGGAAACAGTTTACACTCTCAAAATGCCCACAGTCGTCTCAGACAACTCGGAGGCCTATCAAGGCTCAGGGCCACTGTATTTTATAGTCAGATGAGAATGCAGCTTGAAGTTGGGCAGGAAACAAGTGTCACGAGCCCAAATCACAGATTGCACGCCTGCCTCCACCATCCAACTCACCCAGGTTGGAATCTGGGAGACACCAGTTGGGAGAGTCCACAATGGCACTTCAAAAGCACAAGCTGTCTTGTCCATGGGCAAAAGGAAGGCAGGATCTCTGAGTGCCAGGATACAAAAGGAGCCTGTATGCATGAGAGCTCTTATCACTGGCTCACTAGGACTCACAAAGTCAGGGCAACCAAGCCCAAAATACATATATATGCAAAACAAGCCGCAAACTTTCCACCCTGATGAAAGCACATTGAGGAAAATCTTTCCGACAGATTCACAGCTGGTTTCAATACACAGCCTAAGCATATCTAATGGGTCTCTTTTATCAGAGGAGCTCTCATAGGGCTCTGGCTGCTACTGAGGGCAGTTTGCCACTGTGCAGACCCCTCAACAAAAGTCTGAGAGGACACTGTGTACTCCTTACATGAACTGAGGCGTGGGGTAATAGAGACCATCTGCTCCAAATTCTGGCCCCACTTGCACCTTTATTAATCCATTCCAGCTCCTAAGATCTTACTCCAGCTAATGTAGCTGCCCATATGAAAGTATCAGAAAAATGCAAAACATTCCTCTCAAAAATCTTATTTCTTGTAACGGTCTCAGAAGTAAATTAAAGGATTCTACCCATATGAACACAACACATGGTCTCAAACCCTCCTAGGTGAAACTCTGGCTTCTCTAGAGACAGAAGAATTTTCTGTTAGGAGAGGCTTAAGAGAAGCTACCACATACAGTAAAATGCAGGACCTTTACCTTATACAAACTACTAAAAGAGAAAAAAGTTCAAAACACCACATCCACTTATGAAAATTTGCAAGCTAGGGTCTTGATGAGACGTTATTGTGGGCATGTCATGTTGTAAGTAAAAAGTACTTCAAACATACATTACTTCATTTTTCCCCCTGTGGTTTACAGATTTGTCCTGGGACAATGGAAGTTTATAGAGAAGGGGGAGATGTCTGTGATTAAGGCAGCTTTCAGCTCTTCTTCCTACAGATACCCTGTGGATATTGCTGTATTCTCCAGAATCCAAGCTTCCACTTAAAAAACAATGAAGTTTCTAGCCCATCTGGGTTTGCGGAAGCAGAATATAAACAGATGTACTGTTGTCTTATTTTAGAAGCTATAGCAAGCCAGACTGAAACAATAGCACTAAGAAATGTCAACTGCTCCCATTCATCTCGGTGGGGTGGGGTGTTAACTTTGAAGCCTAATTGTGACCACTTTAAAGTCAGCCTTTTAACCATTTCACTGCTATTACTACATCAGAAACTCCAAAGTAATGAACTTACCCAGCCCCTGTGTTTGTATGCATTACTCCCAGACCTTCCATTCACTTAAAAAGAACACTGCATTACAATCGATCTAGTTTGAATATTCTTTTACTTAAGAAGTTAGCTAAATTGTTTGCTACTGTCTTTCAAAATTAAGGTTAAAAGAAAGTCAAGGGTGAAAGGTTAGCTTCATTGTTGTTACTCTCAAAAGTGCAACACGTGGGATTTCATGCTTTTTGCTTTGATCAGGGTAGCAGTTCATTTCAATAAACAGACAAACAGCTACATACAAAACTAAAAATAATGACTAAACAAATAACACTGCACCATCGATCAGGAGTAAAAGAACAAAAAAGAGATCCTAATGATGTGGTAGCATATACTTGCAGGAATAAAAAAAGGGGAAAGAGGAAAAGGATCTTCGTTTTCAGAAAGTTATACTTGCCATTGCCTTAAATCCAAGGTGTGTTAGCCCTGATTTGAGTACACAGAGAAGCTGCCCTGCTAAAGTTATTTTACATCCCATTTCCAAGAAGCTGTTGCATTCTTCATCAGTGGTCACTCTGAAGCTTGCGTGTGAATTTTCCTCTGGGTCCAGCAGTTGGAAACTAGTAGCTCTACACACACATTTTTGCAAACATCACTTCAGATCCTCTGAGAACTCATGCTGAAATTATTAGGGCAAGCTACTCTACTCTAGCTTATGTTTCTGAGCGTCCAGAATCGTGCTGACTTGAGGAGTCACAGGAGTCATGGTGCTGCAGGGCATGATGGAGATGCCTGGCTGGGTTTGGTGGGGCTGTTTGCCACACACCTCCTGTCTCTGCTCAACCAGCCCTCCTGCCCACCTGCACTGCAGGACATCTCTGTGTGCCTGCCCACTGTGTCTGCCACAGGTCATGGGTGACAGAGGACGGCTGCAGAGCAATATATGCACTGCATTAATACTTCTACAGTTACATCTACACTGACAATCCTTTTCACCCGTCATTTTCTTCCTAGTATAACAGATACTAGGCTGAGAAGTCAACACTAACATCACCACTGCACTACTCTGGTCATCATTAGTACATCCATGCTAGGTACCCTAACCAGGTAATCCTGACATGTCTCAAGATGCCTCCATTGCAGCTACCGCCACTGGCTCAGGGGAAGTGAAACAGGAAGGGCAGTACCTCAGCTGCATGACAGAGCAATGGGAATAGCCTCACCCAACAAAAGACCTTGAACAAGCAGCTGGGACAGGAGTAACCTCTCTAGGTCATGAGGCAGCAACTGGAAGAAAGTTAAGTGCATAAGCCATACTATATTTATCGAAATATAACTACTTGAGCACACATTCTTACTCCTGAATAAAACTGTCTTTACTTGGGAAGGTCTTGAATTGATATGAGTGCCTACGTGTGGTAAAGGGATAAGGTTCTTTCGGTAGAAGGGGGAAAATTTTCCTGCCTACACAATACCTAGGTGTTTGTACAAACAAAGGCCTAATTCATCCAGTGCAGGTTCTTTTGCCTGCTACAACAGACAATACCCTGACATTGTTATTAGGAAGTTATGAATGCACAATCCTTCCATGTGTAAATTCCACTGTTAGCTGGATGTTAGGGTGTTTGAAAGTTGCCCTGACCGCTAAAATCACCAGATACACACCACTCTGTTGTCAAATATCGGTGTTTCTTAGGTCTTGATCTCTAAACTGCAACACAGGATTTGTAAAATACTCTTGACATAAAGCTGAAAATAAACCTCTGCTTTCACTTAAAAACCCGTGTGCACTGACTTCACACACAAAAGGCCTGCTATGGAAAGACAGATAGACACCTTCATTTTCTATTAACTTCAATCAGCTGCAGCGAGGTGATCGGTTCTCTTCAGAAGGTGCTGAATAAGATCATATATAAATTCAAAGAAGTGTCTAAGTGCTGTTGAACATGTTTTCTGCAGATGCTTAGAGGTGCAGAACAAAGGCAGCTGAAAACAGACTTGGTAAGTTTACAATTTTACTTTATCAGTGTATTAAATTCCCATTCAACATCCATAAGGCACCACACACTTGTTATAGAAAAAAATAAACAGCCTCATAAAAAGTAGATTTGCCAGTCTTTGCTCTGCCGTGCATCCCTCTTCTTTTCAACTGCTAGCAAGTAAAACCCCCTGACAGCTGGATGTGTAGAAGTCTGTGCTGGCAGAGTCCTGGTCCAGAGCAACACTGCAGGCTGGAATGCTGACGCTGGCAGGGCTGCCACTGCGTTTACTTAACACTCATTTCTCTCAGTCTGCTTCAGACCAGAAATGCAGGCAATGAAAACCTATCCAGCCTTTGAGAACCTCGGCCGTAGCAGTTTAGCAGAGCAGGGTTTGTGCAGGTACATGAAAGAGGCATTCAGAAGACACTCCCATTCAAGGGAGGCAGAAAGAGAGCCCCCAGCTGTCTCTGGTTACCTTTTATTGGCATGAAAAGAAGGAGGCAGGAGGGGCAAGGTTTCAGGACAAATGAAAAACAAGCTTTCTAAGATTCACTGTTCAACCTCAAAACAAAAGCTCAGCGAATTTAAGCTACAGGATCTTAGTTCCATTTCTTTCAGTTTAGTAATTTATTATAGAGAAGAGAATGAAAGACCTGCTTCAAATAGTGGATTAAACATTACCCTGAAACAGAACTAAAGAGAAAAAATATATATTTGAATTCAGCTAGTTTCTTGGGAAAAAACTATACGTGATGAATTCTGCTAGTTTCCTAGAGAAATAAAAAGCAAATTGGCAAACACATGAGAAAGTGTACCATGTTAGTAGGTATCCAAGGCTCCTTGGTTAAAAACATTTACATCATGATGAAAGCTGGACAAAACAGCTGTCACAGAAGCATTATTAAGTAGAGGGTATAATCTGTAAACACTTGCCACCCAAATTAAACCAAGATCTGTTGAGATGAACGAGAAATGCCTCATTTTGGAAGGCAGGCCCAATGGCCTTCTAGAGGAAGCCAGCCCAGGGCAGCATGAGGGTGTGGGGGCACTGGCAGGAGTGTCACTCCCTGGAGCCACTGGCAGCTGGGGTGGAGGAATGCTGGCCAGCAAACACCCCCACCCCTCAGCCAACAGGGGCAGACAGCCTGCAAAGCCCTGCACCCCCCCAACCTTGCTGCAAGCCTGAAGAAAACCCAGTTTTGTGTCTTGCATGACATGGCAGACTCTTCCCCAGGCATGTTGGATGCCCAGATTAGTTCTGGGTTTGCTGTATGGAGCACCTTAGAGAGAAGATGGATGGGCCAAAGCTTCCTCACAGAAGCTTCCCCTTAGAAAACCCAGTGCCCCCCATGCACCTACGTGCAGTTTGTACCACGAGCTGTGCTGCATAAGGGCACGGTATGGGGACCCTGCATGGTATGGGATGGCTGCAGAGACCCTTCCTGCAGGCCAAAACACAGTCCTTTATAGCAAAGGTCAGCACACCTGCTCATGAGGGATGAAGAGAAAAGTCTTAGTGAAGATCCAAGTTCTTCCCATTCCATGGGGACAGCACAGAATTCCTCCTTCACAGGAAATGTAAGGTCTGCAGAAAACAGAGGTGGTGACCATGGAAATATAGATCTAGTGACCAATAAATACATTCAACAATTAAACAGGTTATGTCAGCTGCAAAAAGACAAATAATAACCATAATACCTAATATTTACACAATTCTCTATACAAACCTATTGTTTTTCTGTAGAGGGTACAAATATTACCTAATCAGTCACCTGAGGGCACATGGTCAAAGCTTTGGCTTCTTGATGAACTGCAGAAGTCTTTTAAAGTGTGACCACATGCTCCAAAGTTTGTTGTGTTGAATCTAGGCAACACATGTTTAGGTACACTTGTGTAAATACCTTGAGATAACTCAGAGCCCTTTATAAATTTAGGTGGCCTTCATGAAACTAAATATAGGTGGGTCTGTGAGACCTGAAAAAATGATACACACTAGGTTAGGGGCAACTTCAATAATTTTTCAAAGACCAGTAATTTACATCTAGGTTTTAAGGTTTTACTATTGCTTCAATTTCATGACGCGTCTCTAAGGTGTTATCTACCCAGAAAATAAACCACCTGGTTGAAGCAATGATCTGGATTGCATGCTAGCTATCACCCTGATACACAATGAGACAAAAAACCAGGAAGGATTTATCTGGAATTCATTTGGCAGTACTGTAGAATTTTCTGGAAGGGAAAATATGCAGTTGTTTATGTAATTCCTTAATTCTTTGAAGAGGCAAAATGTATAATTTAGAAAAAGTTCTTAGACACACTTAAGAAGAAAAATATTTTATTCATTACAGTAACTTCTTCTTTTTTTCTAGATCATTCTTTTAGTCTCTTAACATATCTTGAAACAAACATGGACTGCCAAATATTTTAATCAGAGTACTTCTGATCTGTAATCTCTTTGATACAGATCCTGTCTTAATAAATCATTTCACAGTCTTGAAGAACCATTAGAAGCAAACTACAGCATTTGCAGTTGTAGTATAAAGTTACTTGGCATTCCCATAGGAGATATGAGACACTAGAAACAATGGTCAAAATTCAATATTAATACCTGAATATTTAAACATTAGTGCATAAGGACTTGATTTCTGTCGCTTTTCAAGCCATGCAACTGGAGCTGAACTTAAAACCTGACATTAAATGTTATGAGAGAATATGATAAGGTGCATGTCTAGAGAAAACTGACTGAAGGCAACAGGAATCGTCCCAGCAACATGAATAAGATTTGGTCAAAGCCTGTGTTAAATGTACTCTGAGGAGGGAGAAAAGGTCAGAAGCAACAGGATTTTAATCTCTTAGGATCAACAGCAGGATTAATTATTTTGTATCAGATCTTTCACACATCAAACACATTTCAGACACTATGTTAGAGATAAATAAATTAGTATTAGTCTTATTTTGCTAAAAGGAACATTTACTGGCAGCATCTTTTCATCTCTTCTCAGATTTTATGTTGGGGGCAAATCGTGGAGGTGGGAGAGTAGCAGGCATCTGCTAAACATAATGCAGTTGTACTCTATTATTAAAACTGTACTCTTTCAAGTGTTTTTCACAGCATTCATTTTCTATGTAACATTCTGCTTTACTAGTATCCCAATATGACACTAATCAATTTTTCATCCTGGTCATCTTTGCCCACCTGACTCCTCACTTCCAGAGTTCTTTTAGCATTTCACTGGGCAAGTTACACTTCCCTTTCTGTTTTAACTTTGTTTTATTGTATGTCAGTCCCTCATGGAGAACAGACACTGCACCTGCACCTGAGCTCCCACCCACATAACCAACATTGGCAGAGTGTTTAGGAGATTCTTCTGGTTCACATTTCTTTTATGGTGCCATGTTCAGTTCTGCCATGTGCTACTCAGCTCCTCCTGGTTTCTCCTTGATCACTTCTCTTCCCTTCTTCTCCTGAACTGTCCCACCTTCCAGAGCAAAAAAAGGAGCTGCTCACACCGGACATGGCCAGAGCCTGCCCAGAGTATGCTCTGAGTGTGGCCCCATGCTACCACAATCTCATTAGCACTAACTTGGAAGTCCTACCCATTTCTGGGGAAAGCCTGCTGCTCATGTATCACATTGGCTCAGCAGAGAAGTAGCAGTCTTTGAAGGGATTTAGCTGTGTTCAAAATGAAATATTTTTTCCCACTTATACATATGAACAGCTGCACCCCAGTTTTAACATTCCCACTACCCAGGGCAGGAGAACAAACAGAAAGCTTTCCAGGAGCAGTCTTCAACAAAAATAAGAAAACTGACTTAAGAGGTTCAAAGCCACACAGGAAGACCCATCCTTTGCAAAAACTGGAATAATGAAAAAGAGCAGTCCTAGTGACAATATTATTTGCTAGTGAACTGATCCAAGCTTTGTGTGACTTTCAACATGTAGTAGTAAATGCAAGAAATTGCAGCATGTCACTTGCAGGAAACACCAACCAAAACATTTAGTACTAAATATGATTAGAAAATACTAAAGAATTTGAAAGCTTTGCTTCAGATATAACCATAATTAATTACTGATTGCACGGGAAATTCACGTGACAAGCTTGTTAGAAAGGTTTTGTAATCTGTTTCCAAATGAACTGTAATAAAATGTCAAGAAAAAGTTTGAAATAATGAAATAAATCAAGTTATCATAAGACACACTGATTTACATCAGTATTTACCCACCATGAGATGGTTGGTATTTAGATGTTTTAGAAGCTAGATGTTTTGAAATGTTTAGAAGTTTTGGTAAGTATTTTACTGACTCACTTCTTCAGGGCATTTCTGTCAGAAAGAGACCTTCAAAAGGAGACAATAGACATATTTTAGAGGAGTATGCAAAAGTAGTTGCAAGAGAGGCACAGAAATAGAGATTAATAGGCAGGATTAATGAAAATTGAGATATCATCTGTTGTTTATCCAAAGTTGCCTTTTTTAGAAACTAGGTTTATGAGGACATGTGCTATCTGTCAAACCAGGCATAACCACCAAACTCTCTCACTCCACCTTGATTCCTTCTGCTCTTTTCCTGTATTTCAATGCTAGGTTGTACATGAATAGAAAATTATTAGCATGTTTTCTTGGGAGTCACAGAAATATGTCCCAGATTGGGGAAATCCTTTTCTCTGGACGCACTCAGCATCACTACAATCCACTATAAATATACTAACACTTTAAGCTGCTGCAACTACCTCACAAAGCAGACTGAAATTTTGTACACAACTTTGACTCCTATGAAGCAAACATAAGTTTCAGAAAAAATTCCCTTCCTACCACTGAGAATGGCCTATGAAATTCATGTTGCACAAAATCAGAACAAAACACTTTGGAAGAGGAAGCCACTATTTGCTGCTGCAGGGGGAAGAAGGCATAACTTAACTTGTTCAAAGCACTTGGACTGATCACCTTATTCTTATCACTTATCCCATGTAACAGAGCTCATCCAATTGATCTCTATTTGGATAAGTAACTTTGATGACCTCCTGGTCATTGAAGTGTTTTTCCCTTCTATCTATCATTATACAGTGAAGATTACAAAGTTTTATTAAGTCCTTGGGAAGGGGTTTTCCTAACAAGCTTTTAAAAAAACCGAAGTATTTCATCATTCAAAGATGCAGAGAACTTTCATGAAGATTTTGTCTACTTTCCAGAGTTGTGGCTTTTTAATTTCTGCAAGGTAATACAAGCAAGATCAGTTTCTGGGAAAACACCTGAAAATATTGTGAATAGAATCAAAGAGTAATAGAATAACTGAATTCAAAAGACCCCATCAGGATCATCAAATCCAACTCCTGGCCCTGCATAGAACACCCCAAGAATCCCACCATGTGTCTGAGAGCATTGTCAAAACACTTCTTGAGCTCTGTCAGGCTTGGTGCTGTGACCACTTCCTGGGGAGCCTGTTCCAGTGCACAGCCACTCACTGGGAGAAAATTTTTTTTCTGATAGCCAACCTAAACCTCTCCTGACACAACTTTGTGCTGTTTCCTTGAGCCCTGTAACTGCTCACCACAGAGAAGAGAACAGGGTCTGCCCCTCCTCTTCCCCTCGTGAGGAAGCTGTAACTGCAGTGAGGTCTCCCCTCAGTCTTCTCCAGGCTGAACAGCCCAAGTGCCCTCAGCCACTCCTCATATGGCTTCACCTCAAGGACTTTCACCATTCTCTTGTCCCTCCTTTGGACACTCTCTAATAGTTTAATGCCTTTTTCATACTGCAGTGACCAGAAGTGCCCCCAGCACTGGAGGAGAGGCTGCCCCAGTGCAGAGCAGAGCAAGACAATCCCCTCCCTTGCCCGGCTGTGATGCTGTGCCTGATGCACCCCAGGACAGGGATGGCCCCCCTGGCTGCCAGGGCACTGCTGGCTCAGATTCAGTACAAAACATAAGGGAGGTAGCATGGAGGAAGTCAGGAGATTGAGCTGCACTCAGGATTGTGCATTACTTTACAGACATTACTGTGTTACAGCTAGTAACCAGAGATAGAGGTCTGTATGGTTTCTATCATATTGTTGTCCAAAACAACACTAGAAGATAAAAAGACACAGCTGTGAAGTACACTGGCATGTGGTTTCAGAAAAATAACTCCAGTTTCATATCTCAGTTGGGTCATGCTCACAAAACAGGAATGAACATTTTGTAATTGCATTGACCGAACAGGACTTGTACAAACAAGACCTGATAAAGTTTTGTCTTCCAGTTTCCAATGTTCAACTGCAGCTTTTTCTAAGAATTTCCTATTCCTGGAAATTATGAATTTTTTGTAAGTCCTCTGATGAACTGTGAACACATAATGGAAGATTAGGTGATTGAAATTAATTCTTGTGTCCAGTTTTGAACGTAATTAGCTTGGTTTCACTCACTGAATTGCAAATGTACTGAGAGTATGCTACTCCAAACACTAATTATACTATTTCTAAATTGTTCTAGGACATTTCTATGTGTTCATATACCTTGTTTACAAATGTTTCCAGGGTTTTAAGCAGTTTAACTTAATAACCCCAGTAAAGACTAAGACTAAAGGTCACACATGTCAGTGTGATCAAAGTCTCTCTGTTCCTAAATGAATATACAATTCAGTGCAAGGTAGCTAACACAATGAAATCGCTGCTGCCAATTGATACAGGCGAACAGATCACAGCCTGGGAGAAGGTTGGGCAGAAGACCCAACCATTCCTCTCAATGTCATCCCATGCTTCTGACCAGAATTTAAAAAAAAATAAGAATCTCAAATCCACCTTTCATCCAAAACAAGAAAAATTAGTCAAAATCACTACAGGAGGATGACATGAATGCAGTATTCCATCTATCACTGAAACACCCACAGACTGTCTAAGCAGAATCACACTTTTTTTTCTTGTCCAGAGTGGCATTTTTAATGTAAAAGTTTTGGATGCATTTTCTAGGGGGAAAAACCTCCACAAACCAGAAAGCAAATGTAAAAAAAAACTATTTCAACATTTAAACTAGGCCATCTTGCTGCCTATATCGACAAAATAGAATAAAATATAATATAAATTATAATCTCTAAGGTTTTCCCAGAAAACATATGCATATTTAAACTTCTGGGGGCAAGGAAGGGTGAGCAACTGCTGGAAAAAGATACACTGACATAAAAGTAAGAAGAGGAAAAGTGAGGATGTATCCCGAAGGCTCTTCCATTTCCTGTTGCCACTACAGGAAAGGACAAGAACCGAGAAGGTTCCTGTCTACTGCTGGCTGGCTTTGTATATTCCCTGGTGTTTCACTGCTTCAGTCTTGGTCTCAACAAGAGTTTTCTCACCCAGGTATCTGTATCAGTTATTAGCAGTAAGACCAGAGAGACATAACTCAGCAGCAGAAAGGCAACTCTTCTCTCTATAGGAAAGAAGTTGTGGAATAGAATCAGATGCAAAAAAAAAAACCAAAACAACAACAACAACAACAACAACAACCAAAAAAACACCAAAAAAACAAACACCAAACCCACTGAAAAAACCCACCCTCAAGCCAGATTTTCTAAATTTAAATAATTCTGACAGCATCATAGTTCATATAGCTGTGTTGAGACTATGGAATCTGCCTGTGGCCATATCTGAGAAGTCTCCTTCAAATGGCCCATGCCTGTGTTAGCTGCCTCCTTCAGCTGCTGGAAGTTGCCTGCCTGTTGGAATGGCCTCTGCAATGACCGAAATTTCCAAAATTACCAGATTGCTCTAAAGGGTTGGGGCAGATAAGACCATGGCCCAAATGGGAACATTCCCAGGCACAGCTTAATTTATTGCAGGTACTTACACAACAGTAATGTCTTTTTAAACTAGAATTCTATACCTTCTTTTTTCAGGAGGCAGTCACAAGTGACCAGCAATCCTGTTACTAATAAAAGGTGCTTCCAAGGAAAACTACAGGTGTTCACTCTGCTGAGCTCAGAGATGAGCTGCAGATTTTTGGTGGGTACCTAAGAAGCAGGTACACCTCAATAGCATCACAAAGGCAGACACTTTAACATGGACTCCCTATATCATCTTATAATTTTGCTTTATGGAACTTTATGAAACAGCCCTTCAAAATTCTCAGGATCAAACACGCAAGCGTGTGCACTGCAAACAGCCTCTCACCAGCTATGTTTGCACTGTTGCTCCTTAACCTGAAACCTCAGGTTTAAATAACTGTCAGTTGATTTTATCAATGTTTGGTTTATGAGTCATTCAGCCAGCACAATGGGCCGAGGAAGAAAACAGCACCTTTACACACATGCCCTAATTTTTCTGCTGCCATGGAAAGCTGGAGAAGCAGAGAGAGGGCACAGGAAGGAATTGTAGCCTGAACAGAAATATATGTCCCAACCCAGATTCTACCTGTTAGGCACACATAAACCCATAAATCAAGCATGAATAGAACAGCAGGAAAACAGCTCTGGGACATTATATCAAATGTTTTGGTATAGTTTCAAGTTGCAGCAAGAAACTTTCTGCTAAATTGCTTCCTATTTAAATTTGCTCCTTTGCACAAACCACAGATTTCCATCCTTTTTTTTCCTTCTTTTTTTTTTCCCACCAGTGAGTCTCCAGAAATTTGAAAATAGGGAAGGGAGAGAAAAATCACTGCTCTGGATTTAGTTTTATACAAAGGTCATGTAAAGAAGGAAATGTCTGCCCTCCCACACACACATGCTAAGGACAGTTTTGCTAAAATTAGCCTCTGGTGGAAAAAGCACAGAAAAAGTTGTTCTCATGAGTCTTTCTCTTTTCAGCAGAATTCTGCACCATCTCAGAGCCCAGCAGACTCAGCATTGCCTGGTGCTGGGCACCTCGTCTGGCCACTGGCTCCAACAAAAGCAGCAGAGAGCAAGGCACAGTTGCCAGTCTCAGATTGCACAGATATGCCCAGACTGGAATCATCTGGGATGCATTAGACTGGGAAATCTCTCGTCTGTTCTAGCATACCTGCTTTTTATTCAAGGCAAGTGTCGTTGAAACAAGATTTATACGTTAGACAGTACTGATAAAATTGTGTCAGAACCTGGGTTGCTCACTCTTATCTCGACATTAAAATTAAATATTCTTATGAAAACAAGCCTTGACTTTTGTGGCACAAAGTAAATAAAAAACTATTTGTTTTGTTTAAAGTGGTGAATTCCAGATATCAGAATAAAACATAAGGACGGGAGTGGAAAATTTTGCATTATGGCACTAGGTGATTCATTATGTTTTATCTGTGCTACAAAGTAATTTTCATATGCTCTGTAAATTGTTATGGCTTCTAAACCTAATCACAATTTCAACAGTAATTGACCAAAACCAGTATGCAAATACTGATTTCCTATCTTATGTTCAGGTCTTGCTAGCAATTGTTCAAGTACAAGTCTATTAGATTTATGAGTGTTTACCTTATCTGCATCCTTTATTCAGAGGTGTGGACCCTTACCTACACCTTTGTGATGCCTGGTGAATGTTCAGGGCTTCAACCTCTTTCTTGTATCTTCCAGCACTTCCTTGCTTCAGCCAAATCAAAACCATAGGCAGCACTTCAATACTCAAATTTTTGCCAGACAAAAAACAGCCCCAGAAAGTTCCCTGGCCTTCCTGTGTGGTCAACTGGAGCAGGCAGACCCTTCCCAGAGGCACTTATTTTCACCATCACCGCCCCCACCTCTCCACAGTAACACACATGGGATGAATTGTCCTCTAGACATGCCTATTTAGCCTCATTGACTGTAGACAGGGCTTAGGTGACTAAATGCATTTCTCAAAATAGGCAAGATGAATCTGTTACTGGAACCCAAGCCCCAGGGAAAAGGAAAAAAAAAAAAAAAGAAAGAAAAAATTACCGTCCATAAGAACATTAGTGTCTCTTCCTTTAAAAGCCCTCCTCTGTGGATTCCATGGGGTCATACACCCACTGGGCATGCTGCAACTGCCCTGGCTTCCAGTATTTCTGGTGCAGGTCTTGGCATTGATTTTTGACCTTTTGGAGCCCTCTTTACGTTACAGCTCATTCGCTCGCTTTCCCCAAAATGCACAGGAGAGTAAAACAGGAAAGTGAAAGCATTAGCAACATTCCATCATGCAGGGAAAGAGTTAAAGGTACAAGGAGCAGGAAAGCTGTCTTTCTTTAGGAGCTCCTACCGTTTCAGTCACTTATTAAAAAAGGATTTATATTTCTGAAGTAAGGATCTGTACTTCCTCCCTCTGCTGAAGCCTTGTGTTTCTCTGCCAGACTGTGATGAAAAGGGCCCTCCCTTGCCCATCGCCAGCCAACGCTGACGTCATCCTGTTATTCTTTTTCACCTTGCACACATGTTGAGGCTTCTCTGTGGAAGTCTTGCTGAGACACACATCTCTTTGTCTCTTGTTCCTCTCTGCTCGGAAGCCTTTTTTTTTTTAATCCCAGATTTATTTTGCACATAGCTCAAGCAGGAATGTTTCTGGGACTTCTGAGAAGGAGGATCCATACATGTGAATAATGCCGTTCACTAATGGCATCCAGCCATCCATTAAAGCCAGAAGTCATTTCTTTGAAGAGGGTGTTGTACTAGGTGTTGTAACTAGGAGGTCTTGCTCATCTCTTGTTTGAAAACTCAGACATTGTACTTAACTACAACTGATCCAGGCAGGAAGGTCAGGAGGATGGGCCCCGTTTGCACCACAGCAGGGTCTGGTAGGTGGCTGTGGAACTGGTCACAGGGTGATTTAGCTGCAAGAGACCCCTCTCCTTCCTGCATTTCTAGAGAAATGCTGCAAAGGCTCAGTGTCTCACAGCACTTCTCCATACTGGAAGGGAGAGAAGCAGAGGCCATCCTTGAGGCTGCATTTAAAGACATGGCTAGAGATTGTCTCCATTTTTTTTTACCTGCTGGTGTGCATTCTTGGCTGGTCTGTGCATGTCAAGCATACATGGCTGCAAAGGAACTCCTGCAGCCACTTCCCTTTGCCTGGCCAGGTCACTTCCATGCATCCAACTCTGTTCTCCCAGTAAAGAGAGAATCTTTCACAAATGGGCAATACCATCATTTACCAGAGGAGGTTGAGTTTATAGACAGCCAGAATACTACACAGCAAAGACACAGCGAGCACTGCAGACCACTCCCAAGATCACTTCAGATATGATGCAGGTATAGCCACAGGCTTTCCTTGTGGGAAGGAGAGAAAATTGGACAGCTGTATGTTATGTACCTCTGAGGTTTTTAGAATGAAGAGAATAAAGTGAAACAAGATTAAGAGCTGCATTAGGCTGCCTCTGACAGCTCTTCTCTATTTATTGGAAAGAGTCTCCCACTGAGCTCCTGGGAGGTTCTGAGCCCCTGAGGACTCCATGAAGAAGCTAAAATTTGTAGCCACGAATGGCACTGTTTTTCTGTGCAAGGCTGAGCTATCAGGGAAGGTATCAGTGCAGCCTGTTGCTACTGATACTGTAAGCAGAAGACAGAAACAGTGGATCTTTTGTTTATCAGCCCTCTACAGTGTACAGCCCCTTTGTGAATAATAAGCCACCTTTCTGCAGCTCTCATATGCTGCAATGCAACATTTTCAAGTCAGCTCAGCTAAACTGAACTTGCAATCAATTGATATCAGTGGGGTAAAATAGTCCTGATAAGAAAAATGCCTGTACAAGGAAATTCTGAGATGCACGGTGCAATAATAAGTTAAACCAGGGAGGACACGTTCTTTCTAATAAATGCAAGTTACTTTTGGCTGGTCTTCACATCTCAGATTTACTGCTCATACTATGGGAGTCATTGTATTGCCTTATCACGGGCCTATATGAAGCTGTGCTTACTCATGCTTGCAAAGCATTTAAAGATTAGAGAGAGCAGCGTCTGTAAAACCATAAAGAATACTTTGTTATCATTATTGTTTCACCAGAGCAATAGGGAAATACGCTTTAAAAATGCTTCAGTTCGTTAGTTCGTAACTATCTTTTAGCTGCTAGAAGCAAAAACCAGCAAGCTGCAAGGTAGCATGTTCAGACTTCATTTGTCTCAATATAGGCCTATTTGTTTGCCTCTACCACAGGTGGTGACTACTTTTTACACTTTTTTTTAATAAAAAGGTAAGAAATAGATGCAAAGGTAAAGGTAAGAAGCAGATGTAAAGCAAAAGCAAATGAATCTGGGACTCATCCTGAAACATCTGTGTCCTAAAATGTTACCCTCTAACCCACATCCCAAATTGCTATCCTTCTCCCTGCATAAGCTTCTGGGGTCTCATTAATGCACCAGGCAAGTCTACACAGCAAAGGGCTGTTAGAGATCCTGAGGTAGCTCTGAGGAAACTGGCTTGTCTACACGGTGCATTGCAATGCCGTGCACGGATGCTAGCTTAGATCCCAGAGGCAATATAGCCGTGTCTGTAGAGCAAAGCACCCACGCTAATTAGCCCTGCCCCTAAGGATGCTGCAGGAACGGAGCTAATTAGGTATGCTGAGAGGCACCTCTGTTAATTAGCCCAGGGAGAACAGAACAACACTAACAGAGCTTCCGATCATGGCATTAGCTCAGGGATCTCTATAGTGTACTTGGCTGTGTAGCATAGCTGAGCCCACAGCTCTCTTGAGCACCATCTGAAGAATCTAAATACCTTCTTTCAATCCAGTCTCACCATCTGACCCTGCTTTTGCAAGTATTCATAGCTGTTTTTCTCTTGATGGTAGGAAAATTAAGTAAATAGATTCAAAAGAATGAAGCAAAAAAAGCCAGTAAAAACCACACTAAATAATCTAGTGTTATTAAATTCAGCTACAGGTAGTGACATGCCTGTAGGGAAGCGCTGGATATTCCTAACCCATCTTGATAAAAGGCATACTTTGGCTAGTGGTGCATGTTTTGCAAGCAGTGTATCTCTAAAGGTACTGTTAACTCAAGCCAACTCAGTTACAAACACAGACTATGATATATTGAGTTGTAGCCATGCAAGATTTTCCATTACTAGTTCAGGGCTGAATGAAATCATTGAGGAACAGGTACACACCTAGGAAAGACGAGCAGGAGTTTTGTCCCCTTTCCTTCTCCCCTGGCTGCACCATGCATTAGGACAGGGCTGTTCTGGCTGGTTCTCCTGCCTGCAGCAGAGCCCGGCTCACCGAGGATCACTGTCCGTACCGTGCACAGCGCACACAAGGCTGCGCCAAGCACCGCACACGGCTATGCCTCCAACTCCCAGGGTTGCTATACAACAGCACAGAGGTAAACAATGCCCTGTCTCCACTACAGCGAGCACAGATAGGAGGATGGTGATGTGACTGTTGTTAAGGGAACATTTCCAAATGCCTTTCCAACCACCATATCATAGGTACGCATGGAAACGCTGAGTTTATGCCTTTCAGAGAGAAAACGTGCGTGCTTTGTGCCGTTCCAGGAGGGGGAGGCTTATGGTTCTTATTCTTGAAAAATGGAGCACAGTGCTTTCCAATTACCTTCCAGGCATGTGTGCAAAGGCACCCATTTCTTTCCCATATGTTTCAGAAGAATGTTTTTGCACATGGGTAACTTTTGAATAGGACATAAGCCCTTAAGTCCCAGTTTGAGTTCTTGGTCAAAATGCAAAAATGCATGGTGAAATTTTAAATCCACTTCAAAACATTATAACGTGAAGCTGCTGGAACCATTGAGAAAGACAAAACTTTTAAGTGGATATTAGGAAAATGTAAATACCAGAGAAGGCAGAGATTTCTTCTGGAATTAATGTGGTTGCAGTAGAGAGAATACCTAGGTTTCTTCTAAAGATTGCTACATTTTAGGTACGTAAAAGCAAAAAAACCATGTCTCTTATCTTTCAGGATCCCAATAATTTGTTATTATGATATGCAGGTGGGGGATGTGTATGCAATATTTCTGAAAATCAGAGTTCAGTATTTAATCTTTACTTCTTATCCTTTACAAAAAAAATCTTAGAAGTATGGTTTATGTAGCTTTATGATAGTTGTCAAAATAATATAATGTTCTACAGCATTTACTAATGCAAACTGGATTATCTCACCCACCTTGACTTTACAACAGGGGTTCTGGATGTATACCAGACACACAAAATGGTCATTAACTTGATATGATATGAGAAAGGTGTTGAAGTGAATAACTTATATAGTAGTAATAGTGGTTCTCTCTATGAACAAGTTATCTTGCCTCTGAATGGCAAAAAAGATCCTTTAACTTGCCTTGTCTCTGGGCAACTTTAGAGTGACCTAGAGACTTCTCAGTTTCAGAGTTCAAAATTGGCCCCTCCTTTTATACTTGGCCAGTGCTTAGACCAAAGCTGTAATGCATCACAGTGTCTCACAGAGACCTAAAAAATTGAAGAGACTGAAATCTTAGGCAGGAGCATCCTGTAACTCTATAAAAGTCAGTGCTGTGTCCCAAAATAATGAAAATATCCCAACTTTGTTTCCAGCTGCAGAAATAACTCAGATTTTCAGCTTTAGTGCCAGAATTTGGCTAATACGCTTCACTTTGTTCAGTTTCACATCTACCAACAACTATTTTCTCCACTTCTATCTATTCAAAACAAAACCTGAAGCGCAAAGGTTATCAACTCCCAAAACCTCTTGCGCACAGACAGACTCACAAGGTCTCTGTCAATGAACAACAGCTAATCATTCATTCCATTATACTGGCACATAAATCTTCTGAGTGACCAGGGGAACCAGAAGCCTGCTACCCTCATAACATTCCTTGCATGCCTGCTGAAGGCGTTGTGTCTATACATTGCCCACGATTCCCAGAAACACAGAGTTAAGAATAATTCAAGAGACGTAAGAACGACTAGGAGGGAAGGATAACCTGCACGTAAACATTGACAAGAAGCCCTCAAAACTAATTGCTTGAGGTGGTTATGAAAATAAAAAAGTCTGTGATGCTTATCAGTCTTACTTCTCAAAGGCTGAACTGGCCTTAGCATAGCTTTACACATCATCAAAAAAAAAAAAGAAAATAAATTAGGTTAATACTAGAGCTTATCATTTTATTCAGTTTGAGAGCCCTTAAAGAATGGAGGTGCTACATGGACAACAGTTTCACGTTTTTTGAGGTACCCTGCACTGACCTCTTCCAATCATCCACAGAAACTAGAGTTCCAGCCGACAACAAGCTGACATTCACAGATCTACAAAGTCATCTGTGAGACACAAAGGTCAATCAAGTAGCCAGAAGTGTGTCCAGGGTGTAAACATGGCATTTGGCAAAAGCAGCACGGTCCAGATCTGCCTGACGTGTCCATAAAGGCATGGCCAATGCCTGTTGTGCAAAATGCATAAGTGCCATTTCATGTGAAAAAGCACAAACATCTATCTGCCCTCCAAACTCCAAGAATTATAAATAGTTTGAGTGACAAATGCTTCTGTCACAGCGTTCGGGATACCTTTAAAAGATATTCCCAGCGCTGTATATGACTAACCAAAGCCTGGCAGAGTTCACCCTTATAAATATATCCTGGATAAGCCTGTTGATTTGAACAAGAATTTGTGTGTCTGTGTCTAAAGGCAGAAGAGAAGAAGCAGGAGGGTTGGTCATGTCAGTCACTTGTGTAAATTTTTCAAGCTGACTGGTAGAGTTTATCATCTATGTTTGACAGTAATAAGAGCATTGAATTCCTAAATGTTGTGTATTACGTTGCACAACAGGTTTTATCACAGAAAAACTGAGTAGTCTTGATGAATGAAGTTTCACATAGGTTACTGTTGAAAAAAAAATTAGACATTATTTGCATAGATTGCATTAAGTTGATTGTTTCCCACCCCTCCCAAGTACCTCAGTAGCTTGGAAATAAATTATAGTCAGAGGGTTATTAAAATAAAATTTTTAAAAAGTCCTGAAGTAAATTTCAAACCACAAGACAAAGCAAACAGTATCGTAGTCTATTTTCAGACCTCCTCAAAGTTATTTATATTCTAGTTGTCAAACAATCATACAACTCCCAGACATCTTTTTTTTCCCTGAAATCCTGTTATGGAGTCTTCCACAGACACATTAAATTATTTCCTCTTCAATATGTTAAGAAAGAAGCAACCATCCTTAAGTCACATGTGTTTCTCTTTAAGAAAAAGGGTCTCCACAGTTCAACAAGGCAAATAGTTCTCTGTAAATGAAGTCATGCTGAGATTTTTAAAGCACCTAGGATTAGGAAAGCAGTATTGGTAGCAATGTCATTGTCACACAAGCTAGAAATACTCCTTCTCACCCTGTTTTTTAATTCCAGCCTTCCTGGGACAGTGTTTCAACCCGCACAAACCAGATTCTTTGCTAAATTTACAACTGCATTGAGAAACACATCACTACAGAGGAGCACAAGGAAAGCTGTGTGAAATACTAGGGGTTTAAATGCCCTTTCAGAAATATTTTTTGTCATTCTGACCCAACTGCAAGAAAAAGGGAGATGAAACATTTGCAATAGCAGCTTGCCTCAGTTGGTAGAACCTGAACATGGGATTTTGCCTGGTTTATTTTAAGTCTGAGCAGCTAGCAGCTGGAGTATGTCCCACATGCTAACACTTGGAATTCCCCAGGGAGAAGGTTTGTTTCAAATGTACACGCCAGCCCTCCAAAGCTGGTTGTCTTTGTGCTTTATTAAGTTTACGTACTCCATCCTTGCCTCAAGTCTTGATGGTAATGCACCCATTCTGAGCAAGTGAACATTCTTGCTAGCTTCATATGGACTGGTTTTGATTTAAATGCAATCTATGAACAATATCTACTTGCACACGCATACACACCCCAGGCAGATACTGAACAGACGCAGCCTTGCAGACTTACACAGCAGCTGTGACAACAACTGATGTCACCTCCTTTGCAGAAATTTCCACAAGCGTCTTCCAAAGGCCAAGTTAAATGAGATAGAGCTTATCAGTTTCTTTAAAGTGCTCTGGATGAGACCAGTCCATGTGACCCCCTTCCTGGCCGCGGGGGTGTGGTATGTCACAGTTCCCCTATCAGCTGGCACATGGCGGTAGGAGATATGAGACAGCAGAAAAGTAGTAGTAACAACATCACCCAGCCTGCCGAAGACAGAGCGAATACGCTGAGTAACTTCAGTGTGTGCTCACTTACTTTCTGCAAACAGGTGGAGGGTGCTCAGCCCTGACTTCTGCTTGCACATCCCACTCGGCACAGATGGGTGGTAATGTTGCCAGCTATGCTTTGGAAAGGCTATGGTTCGTTAGCGTCGTATTAACGCCTCCAGCAGTGAGTTGCAATATTCTTTTTTTTTCTTCACAAACTTTCCCCTTCTTTTGGATATTCTGTGAATAAAAAAGAAATTACTAGCAAGGATGATTTTCCAAAAGCAATTGCTTAAGATAAATTCCCTGCCTCAGGTTTTGCAATAAAAAGATTAGAGAATTTCAGAAGATATCCTCCTCAACTCTACTGCTAAAACTACTGAATGTTTCAGGTTTCCTTCACTGCCTTTAATTATTATTAAATTGTCAGTTGTAAAGAGTTCATTTTTAAAGCTTCTCACAATTACTATTTTTATTCAAAATACCAACTAGCCAATAATATATTAACAGAAACAAATATGTAATATTTGCAAAACATCTCAATACCTCATGCTTGGTAGGACAAAAGGACTCCTTACTTGAAGTAATTTAAAAACATAGCCACAGTATTGAACATTGAATTCAGCAGCTTGCAATTTTTACCCCAAGGCTCACCCAGTTTCTCTGCATGGGCCTGTTAGCACAGAGGACAGCCTTAAGCACTTACCCCAAGCTAGTTATCATATTTTGGTTAACAAATGTTGGTAATGCAATTTTTTCTTTGTGAATGTGCCCCTTCAATGTCTGAATTCAAATTCTTGCACCAGCATAGTTACAGTCACCCTAGATCACTTGGGCACGTCCCTCATAAATCGTGCTATTGGTGCAAGACCAGCAGTTTCCAGAATACAGCAATGCAATGTATAAATTCTGGGTTTAGCACAGCAGTGAAATATAGGTATACAGTATACATAAGTACTCAAGAATTTGTAGCAAGAGCACCAACAGAAGCTGACATTCAGTCTTATGCTCCATTCCCGAGCTACTTCTCCTAGCTCTGCTACTGAGTGTGGGATGACAAAAGTTTGGGAATTTTAAATCAGATTTTTTTGCAGTTCTGCCAGATTGTTCCAATCTTACGGCAATCTCACACCTGTTAAGAATCTTCCTGACTTGTCTAGCCAGCTCACATTGGATTAAAAAAAGCTACCTTGCCTTCACCCATTTCCTCTTACAAAGTTAAGTGTCTGCAGATAGAAAAATAAGCTTTCTAGGGCACAGACAGCCTCTCCTATTTCAACTGCGGTGTACCCAGCTCAAAATTGTGTCTGGAACCTGGATGTAAATGTCACCTTAAATAATAATATTTTTTCAGGTGCTGGGCAGAGTTTTAAGAGATAGTTCCAGCAACAAGCATATCGGAGCAGCAAAGACACAGCTGCTCGAAACAGGAACGTGCAGTGGTTATATATGCAATGAAAAAAGACCTCCTTCAAGGAAGCTATTGAAGACAGCTGCAGATCAGTCCTCCTCAGGGTTCATTAGTTTTTTTCATCTTCTGTAAACCAGCCCTGGGCATGACTTTAGAAGATGATTAAACCAAAAATTTGTGTGTCATTACACCCTCTACAACTCCAGCTGCAACATTTTATCCGTGAAAGCTCCAGGACCCAAGATCCAGTACAGAAGCCTTCCTGTCTCTCTACTCCCTTGGCATGCTGGTTACAATCTCTGCTCCCACAACCACCTATGTCTGAACTGTGATTGGTTAAAGACCTTTCATCCTTGCTGGAATTGTATAAACAGAAACATGGATTGCCAGCCACCTAAAATCTCCAGTGAGCCCTGAACTGTGACAGACAAAAGGCCTTTTAGTATTCTCCCCAGCAAGTCTTTCACAAAGGGTAGAGTGAATTTTGTGCCCAAGTTCACTTCCTCTTTATGCTGTAGGGATGCTCTAAATGGTTCTGTTATGTGTAGGACAGATATATATTTATATGTAATCCTGACCATACAGAGGGTGAGATGCCAGCTAGGAATCAACAGAATTTACAAAGTTTTGCCAAAGGCACTCATAACTGTGAGTTGCACACATGGGTGCTTTAAGTGCTAAAAAAGGCCCTACTCTCTTCACACCTGAAATATGGGTCCATAGCCCTTACACCTACGGCATTCACAAGCCAGTGCATGGTAGCTCGTGCACAGTGATTTTAAATTTGTAATGCAGACACATGACCGCAGAGTCCACTCATAAAGGGCTATCTGTATTGCAATGTTTGAGACTTACAAGTGCAAACACAGCAGAGGCACTAAGGGCTTATGTGAAAAAATAATTATTCCATGTAGAAAGGAAGTTGGCTTGCTTTGAGCAGAGGTGTTAATAGACTAACCTTTTTCCCCAACACCAGCCTGCTTACCTGAAAATATGAAAACATCTACTGATGCAGCACTGTATTTATTTGAGGTGGGTATCATATCCCACTCATGTTAAATGTCTTGCTGTGTTTCAGACTAAGATAGTCATTAATGGGAATACCAGTTATAAGAGTCATTTAATGAAAAATAAGCCCTGGACAACTGTGCTGCAGTTTTAGTAATTTGGGGGCAGAGGCATGCAGATCATAGCACAAAAACACAGCTAAATTTAAAAGAGTAGCTTCAGAATAGACACCTTCCCCCCTTCCACCAGGTTCAGGATAGCTAATAAGAGATGGATCTTGAATGACAGTTCCAAAACAGGGACTTGGCAAAGACAGGACTTGCTTCAGCTGAGAGATATGCCAGGGTACAGATAAAACCATCAGCAACTGGAACAGTGGAAAGGGTGAAAATACTACAAAGATCTATGGTAAAAAAGCTTTTTAGGTCCCTCTCAAAGGCAGCATCACTTTGTTGCCTAAACAAGATTCCTTCTTCTCCCCATCTCCAATATATTTCAATTGCAGTAAATGGTAAGTCCCAAGCAGTGGCAAAAGCAACAATACTTGCACAGACATGGTATTAGTAAATTCAGCACAGGTCCAGTGGTTGCTCTAGCTGTGCCTGAGTAATGTTTCCCCAGTCTCTCTTCTCCTTCCATTAGCAGAAACTGTGGATGCCCTCTGCCAGCATAAGCATGTACATAAGTAGGCTCCTAACCCTATCAAAAGGAGTCGGGGCTGAAAACTGGGAAGACAAAAACCTGCAGGAAGTGTTTAAACTAAGCCAGACCCTACTGAGAACCAAGCATTATGCAGCTCTACCTATGGGCTGGGTGGGATCTCAGGAACACCCACTGAGGGTGTGGGACAATCTCCTCACATGCTTTCCTTCCAGCTGGAACTGAAAAAAGCACAAGCTAGAAATCACTTCACCGACAGCAATACAAACGTGTCTAGGAGAGACAAGCACTGTTGATGCAAAGTAGGCAACAGTGATGACCAAGGGCTCCTGTTCTCCCAGCAAATCCCTTCTGCCTGAGGGGAATGCAGGACTAGCATGGACGGGCAAGAGCTAAAACTGTGCATCTCTTTCCTTGCAGTTTAAATATGTAGATGCTTCTTCTACATTCTGAAGTTCTTTTGGATATGCTTTTAGTAGGACTAGGAAAGGATAGGCTTTGTTGTCTCAGATTGGATACACCCTTCCTTACTTTTTTTTTCCAGCCTAAAGGGGTTTAGACAAGGGGTAGTTTCTAAGGTTGTTGGAAAGAAGACATAAAGCTGCTAGGAGACTCAATGGAAGATGCGGCTTGCCAGCTGCTAATCTATGTGGTAGGGGCTCCCTGGACATCCACACCTCAGTGGAAGCCCTCCCATAAATCTTTCTCTCAGGACTCCATTATCCTTAGTGTTAGCATCTCTGCAATAAAATTAAGATCTGATATAAGATCCAAATTAGAAAAGGGAAAAAATGGGGCTTACAGCATTTACCCCTGTCTACACAACTCTTACCTCTGCTTCTATTAATTGATCCATCTGCTTCCCAGACCTGGAACTGTCTGCACTCAATGGAGGACCTTGCTTTTGCTCTAGTAGTGGAAATGGGTGTGCCTATTTGGCGGTGTTTGTGTTCTTAGGGAGAGGTTTATATCCTCTAAAATAAGCAAGTTGCAAGGCTTCTTTATGGACATGCACAACACAATTTCTCACCAAGAGCCCAAGGCAGAGTATGCCAGGCCATTTCATAAGATGTTGGAGCGCTAACACATGGTATGCATGGGCACCTTTTATATATATCACAAACACCTACTTGCCTGGAAGCAAATCAATAACTCCCTACACCAAAGCTTGCATTTGTTTGCTCTTATTAGAGGTGGAATGGTGCCTGAGGGAGGGCCATAGGCATTCCATTACTTAGGATCAGTGCCTGAGCAAAATGGAAAGGCTGCTAAAAATAAGCAACATTTGCTCATTGGTATAAATAACAAAAGCGAGAGAGAAAGAAAAAAAGAAAGAGAACAAGATGAAAATGAAAACTGGCCCCAGACCAGGCCTTGCAGAATGACCAGTCACCTCCTCATTGCCAATTCTCTCACCATCTCCACTATGGGCAAGATACTTTCCACTGCCAAGTGCCCTCAGCTTCTTTCCTGAGAGGACCATCACTTGTAGATTCACAGAGGGCCTGAGCATAGAAGATTGTTCCCACAGCACCTCACAAAATACCGCTGTGATCCCTGCAGTAGCTTGTGAAGTATTTGTTCTATCTCTATTTTGTTTATTAAGGATATTATAGAGGGGGCTGAGAAAGGGAAAAAGCTGCACTTCCTATCATCATTAAAAACTTTATCCTCTCTTTATTAAAATAGAAATAACTTTTGGATTCCCATTTTTCTAACAGACTTCCAGAGCAAATAATTCCCAGAGCACCCTTGGCTGCCTATTTTCAAGTACTAAGTTTGAGAAAGCTGAGCCTATCTATACTTGGAGGAAAATAAGAAAACCAGGATAATTAAAATTTCACCTTTGCCCTGTATTCCTAAAAGCACTGCACACCCCCGTGGCACCAGGCATTTCAGGATGAGCTGTCTTTTTAGAGAAGAGTTTAAAGCAGAGTTTGCTTCTGGTTACTTTTCATTTTAGTGTCTCTTTAATAAAAAGGAATAACAATTGCAAACCAGCTCCCAAAGTAGCACATTCAATCTTTCCTCTGCTTCTATTAATGAATTCTATTGTAATAAAGTGCACGCACACACAAACTTATTAGCCCTACAATTAAACAAATAATGGCATTAACAACTCCCTCCCACTGCCTTAAGCAGGTTTAGCTGGGAGAGCAGAAGCAGCTGTCTCTGTCCTGTGTCTCTGCCAGAGGTCACCATCCTGCAGCAGGATCAGCTGATCCTCCTGGATAAACTCCTGAGCAAGTGTAGTGTACAGGCTGCAGCATGATCATAAACCACCTCCAATTTCAGTTTACTCTGGCAGTAACCTCCTACAAAAATAAGGGAGGAAACCTAAGGCTGGTAACTGTTTCATCTCTTAATATCAGATAAATCCACCTCTGATTACGTTTCAAAGCCCCAAAAACAAAACAGTCAAGAGGTTGATAATAATGCTCTAGGTTGCCATGAATTAACATGAATTCTTGTACTGGAAAAGGTCACCAACATAACCATTGAACTACACTACTAATATAAAAGCTAAGAGAGGTCCTCTAAAAGTTTATCCAGGCATGTGTAGACTTTGAACGTTTTCTCTGTGAAATTAAGCTATTTTCAAACCTAGGACTAGGACAAGTTTGGGTATCTCCATATGGCCCCCCAAGAGTGTTGTTATATCCAAGCTATCATTCCTACCACACGAAATCTCAAACAGTAAAGAGACGAGAGAAGGACAAGGTTCCGACTCAAGTGAGAGGTATTTTTTTCACGTCAAACCAACAGATGATTGACTCAGAAGCTATCAATGTCTTTTTGGCATCCAAAGTGGAGACACACATACTTACAGTGGACTTGCTTACTGGTAATTATAGAGAAAAGAGCAGGTGGTTACAGTTAAGTTTCTGGTGCAGATTTCACACTGTCAGATTCACAGGAAACAGAGAAAGATGTCAGTTTTGAGTAATGGTGTGAATGAAGAGAGTGCTAAACAGTAGATATACCTTGAAAGCAGGAAAATAATACATAAGGAACGCCATGGTCTCCATAGTGCAAGGAGTGTGTGCAACAGAAGATTTAAAATGAGGGCAAGATTTATTATTAGAGTATTAGGTAAGGCATTTGAGGCTGGGAGGTGTGGGAAGACTGGAGCAATGAAGATCTTTCAAAAGAAGAATCATTTGTGATATCTGGAAGGGGTTTGTTTTACAATGCTCGAACCACATTTACGTAGCTGCATTACCACAAAGTCCTGGTGTAGGTGCATCACACTGAGAAGGGAAGATCTTCTCCTGTGGCTTTCACCACACTTGTCCCAGCCTCCTACATATGGTTTGTACTGACACAGCTCCAGGTAGCCCCAAGACATCAAACCTGACACAACCATCCTGTGCGCCCTTTTAAACACCACAGGCAAGCCCTGCTCCTCTGTCACATTTGTAATTCTGGGCACTTCCCTGCAGCTAAGGGAAACTTGGAGCAGGTATATCTGTACAGAGACAAGCGGGATCTGGTGTCTATCATGTAAATCCTGCCTAAAGTCATCCTTCCATGATGCATTTTCAAGACTATCTTTTTTAAATGAGCACTGGGAGCATGAGAGAAGAGGAGAGGGAGTAGAACAAGGCTGGCACACTGGCAAGGGCAGGCATGGAGCCAGCCAGCTCCCTCAGGGCAGGGGAGGCAGCCCTGCTCACAGTGTGCTGGAAGCCACTCTCCTGGCTATTTGTGTCACAGGCCACTCCTGAACCCACCCTCCCTGCTATTCTTGTCACAGGCCACTCCACAGAGCCCCTGCCAGCCTTTGGAGGAGGGCACAGGCACATGATAAGGATAAGCAGGAGCTGAAACAAGACGGCACCAAATTAATTTCCCACTGCATGACCTATGCAGTAGATTTTCTGGCATCTCAATAAGCACAAAGAGAAACCCACTGGAGTAAGCAGAGTCCTGCGTCAGCAAAACACCATCTCTCACATGAAACACTCCGGCTGGCAGAGCTGTGAAGGTGAGGATTACTCACTGTTTCCAACACCATACCACATGTTTAAGAGATAATTATGAAGGGACAGGGAGAGTATTCATCTCATTTTCCTTTCTTCTTTCTTTAAAATAATTTAGAGTGTACCATTTCTGCCCTCAAAAAATCAATTCAGAGAGAGGGAGTCCATTAGTTTATTACAAGGCAACAATTCTACTATGGAACACTCTGTGAATGACATCATCACAAGCATCAAGAAAGTAAAAACTGAACAAGTATTTATCTTCAGGTAGCCTGAAGCAAATAGTTCAATCAAAGAAAGAAAAATAAATCTCGAGAATTGCATTCAGTTAAGAATTAAGGAAAACACATCTGAAAACCAAGGTCACCAAATCTGACCTTTTGTATTGTCCAGCCAATGAAATTTTCTCCACTTACACAGTTTTTATTTGCTGCAACTTTTATTAAATATTTCAGCAAACAAAACGAAATAGCAAAACCAAAAGGGAGGCAGGACAGTATTTTTCAGGGACAGTGCAAACTAATGCAGAAAAGTGGGTCAAAGGAAATGCTGAAAGATGCAAATCCATCCTACAGTTTAACTCAAGTCAGAAAGTACTAGTCTACACACAGTTATTGCAGCACTTAGTAGATAGCTCAAATTTGCCACATCATCTAATAGAAAGTAGAACAGTCACCCAATACGGGCAAATAGGCCAGCATTTGGGACTCAGGAAAAGGCTATGCTAATAAAACAATCTAGTGGCAAACACATGTATTTGCCACAGATCATACAAGTCCCTTTCCACCCATTTTGAGTAGAAACCTGTTTTCTGTTTATCCAGAAGGTGCATGTTAAAGAATGGTACCTGACAGAGAGTATAGGGCAGGAGGGGGCTGGAGGTCAGGAGAAGCTCCAGTGACCAACCATCAGCTTTTAGGTAAGGTTAATGGTGGCTCTAGTCCCATTACAAGGAAGAAAAGCACTGGAAGAAGCTCTCCCTCACAGCAGGATTAAGAGAGATTGTAAACAACAGGGAATTATGCATTTGCATAGTCTTCAGAGAGAAAAAAGTGGCTAAACCAAGACAAAAGAAGAGTAAGAGTGTGGGACCAGAAGGAAGCAGGGGAAGAGGGCCAAGGGTGCAGAGCAGCCACTGCCTAGTCCAGGCAAGTGCCTCTGGGAGGGGCTCTTGGTGGCTACAAGCATTGCCTCCGACAGTCAGGGTGGCTGCTGTGAGCCAGGCTCTCCGGGGAGCCCTGGGAGCAGCAGGAGGTGCACTGCAGAGGTGAGGAGCCTTGCCACAAGCTGCTTGGTGCAGCTCCGTGATGCTCCACAGCCACGTCTTACACCAGCTTTCCCCCTCACTGCAAATTTAATCGAGAAAATGTTTACAGCAAATAAAACCTTTGAAGGGAAACCACAAATATTGAGGCGGGTTGTTAGCAGCCATCAGACCTGTGTCCTAGTTTATAACTACAAATGCAAAGTAAAGAGAGAGGTGATCTGGCAATGCTGTGAAGAGGCTGTCCCTCTGAATCTCCAACCTTTCTCTTTCAGCCCATGCTATGCCTCCTATTTTACTTTCAAACATCTGACAGAGAAATCTGTGATGTAAGCTAGTAACTACACAAAATTAGCTCTAGCCAACTGTGAATTCATATGCTCTTTCTATTTGCTCTCCTTTGCTGAAACATAAAATTTGGTACAAGTCAGCATATTTCACCACATTTAAGATTATAATAACACGGGCAAAGGCAGGAAGAAAATATCACAAATGTAACAGATGAAGAAAAATCCAGCCTAGGGACAATCATGGCAGCAGAGAAATTCAGTATATGTGAACTATGGTACTACTTTATTGCCATTTATATTTTCTAGTTCTAGTCTAGCATTTTCAATTAAAAAAAAAAAAAAAAAGATTTTTTTCCTATGAATTATTAAAACAAAAGAAAAAGAAAAAACACCAACCACACATGAAACTAACCATTCTCCACAATGATTTGTGGAATAAGACCTATTCTGCAAGCTTTAAGTACCCCCATATGATTAATAGAAAAATAAACACCACTTGTCAAATAAATCTGCACTAATCTAATCTAACAGCATCTAACCACTCTACATGTTTCCCTATTGTTATACTCCTATGGAATGACTTTGCTACCCCTCCCCAAAACCCATTGCTTCCTGTACCTCCTGCATCTCAAAGGCATGCAAATGAATCCTTAAGAGTTTTTCCCCTTCTTTGACACCTACAACTTACTCTTTTTTTAACAGGCTAGAAACAAACAGATTGTATTTATTTACATTGTGATAGTCTCCAAAGACTCCATCCAGCACAGCGGTGAGAGCAAAGAACCCATCATTAAAGCAAGACCAGAGTTCAAGCAGCAGCAATTGATTCTTGGAGCTCAACACTGAGAAAATTTCAGATGTGAGTACACACGAAACAGAGAATTGTTCACTGGACTGCAGCAGCACTGCAAGTTATAGTTTAGTTTAAGTTATAGTTAGTTTTAAACTGCAAGTCTAGTTTCCTACACTAAGTTTTTTGGTGTTTCAAGTATAGGAATGTATTTCCTCTTAAGTTGGAAAATTCTACCCTTTATGTTGCCATAAAACCTGGTTTCCAACACTTCTGTCAATGTATATGAGCTATTGTGATAACCAGGAGCAACCCTTATTTCTAGTCAATTAAACCTACATGGGCAGGTCAAGAATTATTAGAACAAAACCAAAAAAACACGCTGCCAAATGGAAGTACAATTTCTTGGCTTAGATAAGATTAAAAAAAAATTTAAAAGTCGAGGGCAACATTCAAACATAAAAGTAAACAATAGGCTTCTAAGTCTATACTGGGATACTCTAATTTAAACCCCAACCCTCTTTAGGAATCCATTTCTGTTTAAGAGGATCATTTTAGTTTAATAAGTTTAAGTCACAGACAACATACCTATGAAGCAGTCTGCAGACTTAACAGCAGAGCTCAGCATGTAGTTCCACGAGGACTGAACAACACAGGAAAATACAGGGCTGTCACTGTTGGCCCAGACATCCTTGTGTCCCCCTGCAATGCAATTACTCTGAGCAAGCTCAGGAAAGGGTTCATTATTTGCCGCTCTTGACAACGCTGTCTCTGTCAAAACTTACTGCAATAATCAGGCTACACCCCTCACTCACCTTGGTGCACAAAGCACATCCCTACTCTGAGTAACCACGGAGTCACTTCTTCTTCCTGGCTGTGTGATAAAGCTTCTGAAAATGCATCACTTCAGGACAGAATAGAAAACAAACAGCAAGGCTGGCTCTGGCATAAACAAACTGCCCCTCCTCATCTTCACATCATCACACTTGCCTCTAAAAGGTGACGGTAAAAACAGCAAGAACTGTCAAGGGTTAGTTTTTCCATGGGGTTTACCTAGTGGGAATCTTTAAGAAAATAAATCCAGGCTTCAGGTGAGAATGCCAAACAGTGTCAGTGATGTTAGGCAGGGGGTCACCGAGGTGCCCTTTTCACACTTAAAAGAATTCAGGCTTGCATTTGTACTGAGGGAAGAAGGTTGAAAACATTACAGCTGAAATAAAGAGTTTAATTCTGAGTTTTGAGGGCAGGAGATGCCTACCAGGTGAATAAAAAAGACCTCTCCCCTTCTGTAATCAATCAAAATAGATATTTCAGGAAGAGTGGGCACTCCCAGATGTTCTCCTGAACCACCTGCAAATTTCCAAACATATTTAGGCTGAGCTTTAATCAGATGGCCAGCAGAGACAATCATCCCTCTCTTGCAAACAATTCACTGTGTGACCTTAAATAAATCACTTGCACATGGTCAGCACTAGAGAAGAAAATTCTCTGTTCCTTTTCTTTTCACGTATAGAGGTTTTGCAGGGGGTGCAAGGAACAGAGTTCATACTGCATTATTAACATGGAATCTTCACTTTTTTAATTTTGGGAAGAGATTTTTAAATGTACCACAAAAGTACCACTACAAGTAAGTAAGGCAGAGAGGGGGATTTTCAGTTGTACCTGGTGACATTCCAAAATAACAAAAATATATGACAAAATACTTGAAGAAAAGCTTTCATGAGAGAAAATTAGGGATTGTCATAACTCAGAAAGAATAGAAACAGTCATCCACGAGCTTGACAGAACATGTAGTGTTCCTCTCCCTTGCCTTTGAAGGTCACCTTTATTCTTGATGAGATTCTCTCTCTGCAGAAGGCGTGAGCAAACAAAAGCGCTTCACGTGTGTCTGCTGAGCTTTTGTACCAAACTAAGTTTCCCATGAAGTTCCCTTGTTTCTCTTCCCACTTATCAGCTGTTGATAACTCTCTCATGTCCAGAAACCAATTAATTTATATCAACAGGATGGGGATGTCTATAACCTGACCTAACTAGACAAAGATGAGTCTGCCTGTAGGTTTGCTTCTAGGTACTGCAACTTCAACAAAGAGTGGATGAAAAAAACCCCAAACAGACCAGCCTGGGTGAAGTGCAAGGTACACCTGGATCACAAAATGAAACTGGATTTTCTGGGGCCTCTTTCCCTGCACCCCCAGCCTGTGCTTCTCAGGCACTGTACCCAGGCCCCACAGACAAGCATGAGCTGCAGTACAAAGCACAGTTGGCAGCTAATTTGGATTTAGCCATTTCACACTTGCAGGCCAGGGATTCAAAGCCAAATACCAGGGCCCCCTCCTACTTTCCAACACAGACACAATTTAAAACAGATCTAACACCTATGTAGTACTGATTTGGTTATCTTCAAAATCCCCATTGTTCTGTTTAAAGAGCATATCCTCCTAGAATAGCCTCCTTTTGATAAACAACTCCTTCTGCATGTCAGCCAAACAACAGTTTTGCTCTTTATCACAAGTGGACCAGCAGCAGAAACAGTGTGTGGCGAAGTGGGGGAGGAGGGAGTTTTAGCTGAAAATAGAGTTCATTGTCAGCTGGACTTTAGACTCAGGTTTTTAAATAGGTTTTGGAATGTGGATATGAAGCAGTTAAAAGAACCCTACCTTCAACCCTTAATGGAAAAAAAATCTTTATTCACACACTTAAAAATCATAGTAGAACCTTAGGTAACAGGGTCATTTGTGTGTTGTACGCAAAAGCTTCTTGTATAAGAAGGTAAAAATATTCAGGAAAAAAAATATTAGTTCCTCAGGAATCAAACAAACAACAAACAAAAAAAATCTTAAATAGAAATATGCAACACCAAATAACCCATTTTAAAGAAAGTTTTAAAAGACACATTATGAAATTTAAATACTTTTTTTAGACTCATAATAACAGATACATCATTTTAAATGGTTGTATAGGCCAGAGATTTCTGTACCTTGTATACAGTTAGTGGAAAACAAAAAAGTTGCTACAAATTATTTGTGTTTTCTTACATTCCAGATATGCACATGGAGGAATGTGACAGTTTCTGAAGTATTTATTTTATGAAAAATATTGACTCTTTTCAGTAATATATTATTGCATTATTCTATAATGACACTATGTAGTTAGATTGTATATTTTGCTTCAAATATCCCCTCAGCATGGCTGAAAATAGTTTTATTTCTTCAGTTCCTAGGATTATTTGACATATGCATGCGATACGCACAACCTAAAATCTGCCACAAAAACAAAAAAAAAATCTTATTTTGTGTGTTTCATGAAGAGCAAGCTATCCTAAGAAAGCTGATCGTATAAAAGATGATATGACTGACTTCAGTAATCATCAACACATGTGGGAAATGGAAAAATTGGAAAAGATCTACACCTAAACATAAAAAGTAACGATCAGAACAAAACACAGCCTGAAACCATACAGCTTCTGCAAAGTCCATATGCTTTATTAGCACCTACATAAAATGATCTTGTAATTAGAGGCAGAATTCCTCCGAAAGTCTTATGTTAAAAAAAGCTCTTAGATCCACAAGCTGCCAGAGAAACCCCATCACTTTGTTCTCAGAAGTTTGCTGAAAAGCTTTAAGTGGCCTAAACAACACAAACTTCAACATCTTGGGCAGTGCTATCTCCTGCGGGGGCCGCGGGGTGACCAAACAGGCAAGGATAAGGATAAGGGCTTGGAAAACATCGGCCCTGGCTCCTGGGCTTCCCACAGATAGAGCATCTGGGCAGCGTTAACTGTGGCATCCTGTAAACACCGGCTGGACCGTGATAGAGCCCAACCCGGGCCACAAGGCCACCGTGGGACACTGCTCCCTCTGCTCTGCTGGCAATCCAACCGCCCAGCCAAATGTTGTGCTTGTGGAAATGAGCTCTGGAAGTAGTTAAAGAAGTGTTTACAGCACAGTTTGCAAAGATAAGGAGACAAGATGCTCTTCAAAAGTCAGGGAATTCTGTCTGAGCGTATGCTTTTTTTCCTCCTGTTCAACCAAGGGCCACAGATACCACAAACCAACTTCAACCAGAAATTCATGCTGACTTTTTGCAAATTTCCAGCGTCTAGCAAGACTGGCTAGCAAATCTTGGTCCACTAATATCATATGGCAAACCTCACTACTGTCCAAAGAGGTGACAGAAGTTCTCAAAAAATCTTATATATAAGGCAATAAACTTCCCAGATCTTGCCATTACCATTTAAATTGGCCAACCAGCCTTTATGCACAGCACCTATATGCAAATCATCAAACGAGATGGGAAAAACTTGGAATATGATTGTTGTGCAATTGACAGGAAGGAATTTATGTTGATTTTCTTTTTACTAACAAGATCTTCTGCATCTTGGTGGTAAAATATTCCATCAATTGTATTTTCTAGAGAAACAGAACTTAATTCCATTAATTCAAGGCTCCTGTACTCAGAAATAAGTGGCAGCAAGCATTTACAATTGTTAAACTGATCTTCCTCCCATTTGTGACCATCTAACTTCCTTGTAACAACTACAGTAATTGCTGCTACAAAAGAACAGCTGTTTTAAATGCATTTTGGCCAGCCTTTGCTACAGCTGGGAAGGTTGAATGGTGGAGGATGACCTTTTCCTTTGACCAGTCTCCAGAAGTTCTGCCTGGACTGCTGACAAGCACTCAGCCATAATATGAAACTACTCTGTGCATCTCAGTGAAAATTTCCTAAGTTATGAAACTCATCAAGGGAAAATAAGTAGCTCTTACAACAATGCTTCACGCTTGTAAAAACCTAGAAATCTTCTGTTATAATAAGGACAGTTGGCATTTTATGTTTATCGTACATTCAAGAGCAAGAAAAGAGATATAAACTATCTACTCTCACAGACTTTTTTAAAGTTTGGGGGTTGGGATGGGGTTCTTTTACTTGGTATTTGGTTGTTTTTTGGGGGGTTTTTTTAACTGAAATAATATATGTTCAAACAAGGCATGTGGTTGATTTTTATGTAAAGAAAGATAAATGCTTTCCATCTTTTAAAGTCAGCTCCAACTGAAAGAAACTTAGAGTCAAAAAAAAGAGAAAAGCAATAGATTTGTTTTTAAGGAAAAGTAATGGACTTACCTAGTCAAGAAAAGATTTAAATTTAAGGACTTTGAGCAACATTGCTGGGAAACCATTCTGTGCATTCATGCCATTGTGCTGCAGACAGAAAAACATCCACATAACAATTATATGCAGATATGTCATTGAGGAAAACTGTATTATGACATTAAACAGAGAGATGAAAATTAGCAGCAAACTAAAGGTAGAACATAAGGGTCCATTTTTGCACCTAGGGCTCTGTCAACATGCTCTAAATATTCAGAATACAAGCTCAGGATCCTTAAGAGTACTGTGAAGAGAACCTAGGTTCATTTCAATGACACAGAACAACTCCTTTAACAAAACGAAATTACATGCAGAACTGTAGAGGTCCATCAGGTAGCACAGGGGGTTACAGCAAAAAGAGTCCCCTGTTCTCAATGCTCCTTGGTACAGCTTCTACAAAATAAACATTTTTCTCCCATTTCCTTTGCTTTTCCTTTTAACAGATTTACAAATGTTTATGAAAAGAAAACATGAGATTGCATCTGGTTTGTCTGTGGCGCCATTTGTTGCTATATGGAGACTACTTGGAAAAGGTGATGAGTGGTGAGTTGGTGAAAGATATTAGTAGAGAAACAATAGACAAATTGCTCTCAATGTTGTGCTTAACCCTTAAGTGTTCACATCTTGGTTTCTCCCTCCTCTCTGGGAGGCCTAAGCAGAGGATAATGACTACATCACCCCGCAGAAGCTACTTTCCCCTCCAAAACATTAGAAAATGTCTCCTTTTTACTTCCATGGGCACAGCATATGTAAAATTATTGTTGGGAATAGGGGGAAGCAACTCACTGAAATCCTATTTTTTTTCCTTATTTGCTCCTTTAGCAGAACTGAACAACATTCTTTAATAAAAGGGATGCTTTGCACGTTCAGCACAAGTCAAACACCATCAAATTTATTTCTTCCTGAAAGTGTAGGTAGAGAACGAAGATATTTAAAGGAAAAACTCTGCCCCTGATGGCCACTGAGCAGCAAGCTGAAGCATGCACACCACTAAGTACCCACTGTAAAGATAAAACTTTATTGAATGCAAAGAAGACCCCTTCAAGAGCCTTCAATAAAGGGAAAAGAAAAAAAAAAAAGCCACATAAAAATGATTTGCAGTTTCCCAATGAACACATCAATTTAATTAATTAAATATTGCTTTCAAAGTTGCAGTCACAATAGCCCTTGTCCCCTGCCAGTTGCAGTAAGAAGATACATTGAACAAGGGTGTCAGCTGAATACTAGCATTGATGTTAATGCCAACTGCCCAAAGCCTTGCCAAGCTGCTGACGTTTTGAGCAAGGACTCCCTCATTTTCAGCTCTTTTTAAAGCTTTGTCAAAGTACTGAAATTCTAGAAGCCAAATTCTGTGCATTTTGCAGAGACATATAAGACCCTGTCTTTTCAAACAGGAGAAGATTCATCCAACAGCCTCAGGTTTTTTTAAACAGAAATAATTTGAAAGTTATTTTCACTTTCATTGCTGACTACCATATCTTGATTCCACATTTCGTTGCATTTAAGCTCACTTTGTGAGCTTATATTTTGACTCAGATTAACAATAAAAAACCAAAGAAAGTCTTCTCTCACCAAAAACACCAGTCATCTTCTGAAATTAATTTCCAGCATTCAAATCACTATAGCTTTACATCTACATTTTTTTCTTGGTTTCTCATTTCAGCACAGGATGTGGAAACTCAGATGCATTCCATTAAGTATTTCTGTAGTCTTGCCTGCACCCTCAATTAACTTCAGTTTACTAATTTTTAGCAGAAAAAATAATTGTTGTGGTCGTTTTCTCCAAAACCAAGACAGTTTTGAGAAATATTGTCATTCTGCAACTCCTTGGGCATCAGGATTGAAAGGTAAGATCACACAAAGAGCAGTGAGAACAGTGAAGACAAACCTTTTTTTTTTCTTTCCTACTCCACTTTCTCCTTTTTCACTTTCAGTGACATAAAAAGCAGCAACGGGGTTTGACCAGTGACACTGGGAGTAATGCAGGATACGCACATCTGTGGAACCTATTCAGTTACCTTACAGTTCAGTTCAGACTCGATATCACCTTCCACTCCTCGAAACAGAAATTACATTGATGCCATTTCTCATAGGTGGGTGCCTTAGCCCAGGCTCGTGGCCAGGCCAGTCTTGGCCACTGTAGACTTTTAAGGTGAGATGCATAAATAATCGGTCACAGACACTGCCTAATCACTCATCGTTGTCAGCTTCATTCCAGAGGCAACTGCATTTAACTCTGGCATACTGAAGACATGCAGCTAAGCTTCACATCTTCTCAGACTTTAGTGAATGGAATTTTGGAGTTTCCCCCTGGACATTCTCAAAATCTGCTGCTGCACTGTCATTCTGTCGGAAGCCACATGAACAGAGAGCATACACAAAGTAGAAAGCTTTGCCCTTCTGAAGTTGTATCCAAGGCTCTTCCTTTCCCTCTTTTTATTTTTTAAGAAATCTTTGGTTAGTCATACTTTAAGGCCCAATACCAGACTAGTGAACTTATTATTTTCTTGGGCATTAGCAACATTATTTTATATTGTAAGATCTAATCCATATTTGGAAATTTATATTTTAGGACACATCACTTGTAACTTTTTAAAGAAAATAGGATCAGTGACCTCCTAAAAATCATTACATGCCAAGACTGTTTTATAGTCAATTATATTTTAGTTTAACACAAACACACACTATGTCCAGTAATAACCCAACATTAATAAAAGGAAGTTTAAAAAAACCCCAAATCTAGTCCCAAATTCCTATGACACAAACACATTTAAACACATTTAAAACAACATTTCCACTCATTTGAAGTAGGAGCTTATCCTCATAGTCTTATTCTCTGCCTTGGAGTTAGTTTTTTAAGCAAAGTTAGGGACTTCAATTCCAAAATGTCAGGATTGGAGCAAATGTCACAGTGGTTCATAGGCATAGAAGAGGAGAGGAAAAAAAATCTGTCACTCTTCAGACAAACTGTCTTCCCAAGGAGCAGAAAGTGCTGAACACCTTGCAAGCCAGCCTGGGTTCTGCAATTTAATTAAATTACTGAAGTAATTTTATTCAGAACACAAAAAACAATAACTGAATGTCTTCATGATTCCCTAGTGCATAACTTGCACATTGCATGTTCCTTCCATTGCTTTGTCCAGGCCTCCAAAGCCTCAGAGAGACTGTTGCACCATTTCTTGAGGCATTTGTCCCAATATTTCAATGGCAAACCAAATAAGAGGCAAAGAATAAAAGGGACTATAACAGCAGAGGGTGATTCTCTCTGTTGTGTAACATCACAGCTTGAAATTACAATGAAATCAGTCATACAGAAAAAAAGCAAACTTATAAATCACACTGCATGTAAAAATGCTTCATATTTTTAAAGTACTCCTCATATGCCAGTGAACTCATGAGCCGGTTTCAAGTGACTCCCACGATGAAATTTCGCCCACAGAACCAAAGCAGCTGGATGAACAAACGTGGGAATGAAGGACCAAGTGTTAAGTCTTTGAACTTACAGATGTGAGCTTGGTGCCATCAGCAGTCTGAGCATCATCTGGTAGGTATATTGGGGTCTCTTTACTGCTGTGCTTTTGCCACTTTCCTGCAGAGATGACTAACATCTGACTGATATATTATTTTACAATGAGAAACAGAAATCATTCTCATCCTGATTGCCCTGCTAACATACCCGCAGCTCAAATCATGTTTTTTGCATCCAGAGTTCCATCTATTATTTTCTGCCAGCAACTAAGAGACCATTTCTATGTTTCTCTTTTACAAGCAGTAACTCAGGACAAAAGCCCAGCTCTCCCAGAAAATGCTGTGTGCTCTTGAATGTTTACACAGAGCAGGCAAACCTTTTCTACTTGGCTGTTTCCAGGGACACATCAGATGGCCTCATGGCGCGGCAGAAGCCAGAATTTTGTTTCTCTTCTTCCAAAGGGTAAAAGGCCTGAATCAGCCACTGGTACACGTCCTGAAATCCCAAGGAGCCCGTAGCTTATCAAACCTAAAACAGAGCGGCTTTCAAGGAGCATTGGTGTCTTCACACACACTTTAAAAACAACAAGGAAAAAACCCCAGCTCTTTCAATATAAACTGCTCTTGCAACTCTACATTGTGCTACAGCTTTTCATTCATCTTTCTTGTTTTTATCAAGTGAGGATGACTAATGTGCTATTGTGATGCACTTTCCTCAGAAATGTGGCCAACTGAGGCTGCTTCCACTCCAGTTCCATGGATGTTTAACATTAAAAAGGAGTGCTCAGGCAGACAATGGGGAAGTCATTTCACCCCTCTTTAAAACAACAGGTCCTATGCATAAGCCATGCTCTCATGCAAATCTCTCATGCACAGAATGGTGAACTCTTCTCTCCCAGTGTCAGGAAGATTTCACTAGTCATCCCATGTGCCCCATAGCTGTAAAAGTGGCAGTACTTGAGCCCCGAAGGAAGCACAGGGTTTATCTACAGCAGTTTATTGCAGCTGGTGGCATTCCTCAACCCTCTCTCTGCCCTACCAGATTCTTACAGCTTGGCTAGGAAGTCCAGATGGGACAAATATCTTCAAAATCTTTCATCCTATGCCAAGAAATGCTCTTCCAGCTCAGCACAACTTAACCAAGCCTGGGAAGGAATGTTACACCTTATGACACAAAACCAATATATGTGACCTCAACATGAAACTGCTGGGTCAGGGTTTTGTGTCTCACCCCTAGAGAACTGCTGAATATTCATTTCCGACCCTAAAATACAAAGACCAATGATGTCCCAGAGCACAAGTGATAAGGAAGATAGCATTGCTTTGCTATGAAACTATTTCAAATAATTCCTTGGAAAGCAGACCCTCAAGCACAATTATAGTCAATTATACTGTGTTTCTGGCTATCATATATGAGCACACATGTGAAGCTTTACACAGACTCTGCTTCAACAACTTTTACTAAATTTAAATGTTTCAGTTTGAAGAAGGCCTTGATTTCCCTAGACAGAATCCTGCCAAGATTTACTTTTGACAGAAAATTGTAACAGGTTTCAACTTTTTAAGCCGTGTTCAGCCCAGAATAATGACTTTTCTGCAACACAAAATATGCAAACGTATTTTTAAGATGTTTATCCCAAAAATCCAGCCAGCTTTTTCAACTGATGGTGTAGGTCAGTAAAATTCATGGCAGCACAAGCTATTAGGTCTCATTTCATATTTCAAGGCCTACAATTTTCACTTTTTTTGGCAAAAGAATCCTTGTCTTTCCATTTCTGTTGGAGAAGACTTGCAGTTTCAAATTCAGCTCGAACACTGGGCAAGTCAATGCAGAAAAAGACTCCTTACTTTTGACTGAGACATTCACATGGGCCTACAGTTATCTGCACAAAAAGGTTATTAAAAGAGCATTTTCAAATAGCAGTACTAGGTATTCTTAAATATATTGCCCAGCCATAATAAATGCAATCACTTTATTCATCTCTTTGTGGAAAGACAACACTTGTTCATGCCTTATTATCCTAAAAATCCTTTGAGCATGCTTATCATAATTCACTCATCTTGTGATTTAAAAAAAGAAAATTTTCTTACCCTAACCAAAGGGATGAAATTATTCTCTGAACCATGTTATTAAATGATATATACCTCCATCTTACAAGGATGCCTTATAAATCTACTTATGTATAAAAAAAAAAGGAACAAAAGAAATAAAAATGTTAAATTAGATCAAGTTGACTTATTTCTCAGGCCCAAATCAACCATATTCAAAACTTGAAAATATGCTGTTATGTCACAAATGTTTTGAAAATCACAGTCTTCAAAAGAGCTGGCATCTAGATGTGTTGCTCAGAAAATTGCACTGTCTTTTAAACAACAGAAACAAAAGCTAGAACTCAATTCCAAACACAGAACTCAATTTGTTCCTCCATACTAGAAATTTCCATATGATATTTCACACTTGCTGTAAACCAACATTCTTTTCTCACCTCAGTGAAAATCCCCTGAAAGGAGACTGTGAATAATAAAATCACCAGGACATATAGATAGAGAATATTTTAGCAACAGAAAGAGTTTCATTCCAACTCTCTAGGCTTTAAAAGTACAAATTTATAGCAAGATCCTCCTTAGGAGTGTGAAGCTGTGTCATGCTCACAGCTCATTTTATACTACTTTTTTGCTGCAAATGAAGAAATCCGGAAATGCAAACTTTGATTTTTAATTTTTTTCACCTAACAATCTCAATCTGAAGTAGGAAAGTGCTAAGGCATATAGAAGTTGCTATTCTTATTGCTATTCTAGTTGCTTATCTGGTTCTACGTTTGACAGAATTTCACTGACTTCTCTTGTGGCTACACAGAGGAAGTTAAGGACAAATTATTTAATAATGATCTTAGTGAAAGAGACTATATAAATTTGAAAAAGCTCTCACCATGCTTGCTGAACAAACATACAACTGCTCCCTTCATGGGCTAACACTTGTCTGAAAGGGAATGGCATTGCTGAGAGAAAAAAAAGGGAATCTGTTTGCTTTATTTCTCCGTATAATTTCATTAAAGGGAATGAAGTCATCCCTCTCATCAAGACTATTTGGCATTTCCCACTGCAAACAATCCTATGTAGGGCAGGTGAAAAGGTGGGCATTGCATTAAGCTGTGAAAAAAAAATGCTAATTATCCTGCTTTTTCTTCTCCATGACCGACTTGGTACACAGCAATTTTCTAATGCTCTGGCTAACAATAGCAGACAGGAAGAGTGCAGTTCAGCCTAGTTTATGTTTAGGAAGAGGAGCACTCACTTCCCACAATTGCTCCTTGTAATACAGCATCAAGCCAAAGGAGGAACAGGGGAAACAGTGATGGCTTCCATGTGTTTGAGAATATTGTTTCTCTCCTTTGAAAAGCTTGTCATTAGACAATCCCATAACATAAAGGAGACCTTAAGAGAAAAGAAAAACATTGATCTGTTTCTAGTAAATAACAAAATTTCAGAACAGTTGTGCCACAATTATCACCATGGAATAATTTCTCTCAAAGAGTTCCTTACTGCTGCAGACAGAAATTTAGGCAGCAAATCAGAAAACTGAAGAGGTTAACAGAAGGGAAATTCCGTAGGTGTTTCTTGAACTGGTCTTGGCACTTGTAGACCCCTTACTTAACGCTGGTTCAGCAACCCACCAAAACTACCCAGGATCCATCTTGTGCCATACCGGGGACAGAGTGACTGTAATGTGGTCCTACATCCACCAGAGCAGCCGGGAAAGGGAGGGCTGGGCCCCTTCTCTTAAAGGTAAACCAGCAGATCAGCTCAGCTGTAATCCTGAGCCATGGCACTCAGCAGCTTCTGCCCCCTGTGCAACAACACAGACTGCTGGCTGAAGGAAAAAAGAAAAAACGAAAACCAACTCCAACAATAGATAAAAAACCAACAAGGGGTTTATATTTCCCCACCAGATATTCCATATATTGTCTACATGTTGTGTTTATCTGGACTATCACTACAAAGCAGGTATCTGAGATGTGGATGACCAAGAGAGAAGCAATCAACAGCAGACAGGAGCTCTTTCACTGATATACTGACTAGAATTTGGGACATTTGGGCTAAATTCTGTTTTTCTTAGACACTTCCTACAGGACTTCAGATTGCATGTGATCTAATAACTTTTTTCTGCATAATTTTCTTGTCTAGCAACAATATGAACTCTTGTGTGTTAATATAAACTTTCCAGGGCAGAGTTTTCCTGTCACTAGATTTAAAGGCAAGTGACCTTATCTTTGGTGCATAAAAGCAATAATAACAAGGTTGAGAGGAAACGTCAGAAGGGAAAGAATAAAGAAGCAGGTTTTAACTCCATTGCTTTGGGTGGAAATGAGCTTTTAAAATTTTATTCCATGCAATCCAGTATTTTAGCTAACCCCAAAAAGCATGCAGTCTAGTATATACAACCTCTGTTAAGTAATACCTATGCACACAACAAGAACACTGTCCTTCTAAAGCAATACATCTGTTCCTTTACTGTATTTCCCATCCAAAGAGATAATTCAGTTTATGAAACCAGAGCACTAACGAAAACCAATATATTGACTAGTGAGATGCAAGCCCAAACAAATTGCACAACAGAGAGCGGAGTTAAGCAATGATGACGCACAGACTGCACAACCCAAAAAAGGGGAGGGTCATAACACACAAATACTCTTGTACCTGGGGACTGGGAATAACTATCAAGCATTCCCATGTTTGTTCTTACTTTATATTTTTTGGACTTTGCACCCAAGCACTTTGATGTTTACTACTTTATTGGTTTTATCAGTTATAAAACGAACTAATCAGTCTGCAACAGTTAGGATCTGTTATTTTAACCAATCTTCGTGCGAACTGCAAACAGAAAATCCAAACTCCAGGGCTGAACAGTAATGGCATTGCATATAAATAAGCACAGACCCATTCATGTGACAAACACTGCACTCATACCAAAGTATGTCAGGAAGTCAAGCTGTCCTTACTTACAGCACATGACAACTGGGCCCTAGTGGGTTTCCTCCTGACTGTATTTCTCCAGCAGTGGGGCAGAGTGAACACATTGGAAGGAGGGGAGATCCTGATAGAGATAACAGGCAAGTGTACGTTGATTATTGGTGAATGACCAGTGTATGACACATTCCAGACTCTCTGGCCTTTTGATGTTGCTTGTAAGAATGAAGACATCTATTTGTGTCTTTAAAATTGCAATAGAAGCACCAAATTCAAGGTGCTTCTCTCAAGGCATTTAAGAGTAGAAGGCTGTAAGGTTCAAAGTAACCAGCTTCTCATCCAGAGATCCAAGGTTAAACAAATAAAGTTCCTCGAGTCTCAATTAGCTATTATCTGCAATAAAAAAGGCAACCACCATATAACAATAAATATCACAGCATAAAAGCAACCAGGCTGAAGAAACTGAGAAAGCTTATCGAGCTGAAGGGAGAAGAGCAATGACTGGTCAATATCAGGGCCAACCAATGAAAGAAGCCTTCACCCATTGCTTGGAAAAGCCATGTCCCTTTGCCTAGTATGTTACTGGTGTACAGAGTGCCCTGGATTCCAGTGACAATGATATAACAGATTTCAAGCTGAGGTACAGAAAACTTAAAATCTTGTGTTTAAATTATGGAAGATTTAGACAAGATTATAGCATGACACTACCACCACAGTAGCACTTTACTTTTCCCTACTTTTTCCAAACCTTTCAGACACCTTCGCATGAACCAATGAGGCAGGCAAATTTTATCACTCCTCTTTATTCAGAGAGGAAGAAAGACCATCTCAGAATTAAGCCTAAAAAACCCCATATCACTCAGATCTCCAGAATCCCAAAGTCTCAGCAGTACTTCAACAGTGTTGTAGAGATCTGGATCTGAGAGCAAAAGGAAAAGTTCTGACACCTACCCATAATAAACTGTGCTGAGGGAAACAGATGAAGCAGAACAGGAAAACTGCCCAGGAGATATCATATAAACCCAGTTAGCAAGGGCTTATCTGAGGACCAAGAAGAGCTAGAGAACACCTTAGAGCCTCAAGTCTCCCAGCACATCCAGGATGATTCAGCAGCTGGGCAGGTGTGAGCCGCTTTTGCAGGCACATCGACTCAGCTCAGAAAGCTGATGCAGTGAGAGACAGAGCACTGCTGCACCATTGCTCTGTGGGACTGAGAGCAGGAACTGCACCCAATGATCCCATTACAGCCAGGAAGAGAAACAAACACAAAGCTGAACTCATGCTTCTTGTGTAGACAGGACTTCACAAACATCCCAGAGCCTCAGCATAATGACGTTCAAGTTTGAGCCTAATCTCATGTCTTTTAGAGACCACTCAATGCAGATGGTTTAATTCTTTTATGCCATTACTTGTTTTGAAAGTGAAAAATATCGTTTTCTAGGTCTCTTTAAAATTGGATCTATAACTTGTTCAGTCTTGCAGACAGTTCCTGGGCAGACTTGCATACTTGACCTCCATCCACTGAGGATTTTAAAATATCCTCATTGCCAAGGGGCTTGTGAACAGTGACAAGAAGTCTGTAACCTGACTGAAACATGAAAAACCATTCATTATCCAGTTAAAAATATGTCAAATCTACAAACTTCCACAAGTTTCTTTCTTTTAAGAGCTGGCAGAATTCACTATATTGAGATGACTGCAAACAGTTGGCTCCCCATTGCTCCAAGAGTTAATCGTTAGGCCATTATCAGTAAGGCTCTAAATGCTGAAAGCAGAGAGAGAGTCAGTTTTTTGTCAAAGGTCTGGGAAAAAGACACAACACAAAGTCCAAGCCCATCAGAACAGGAAGGTGAAAAAAGCTAGTTCATTCCCACTGAATATACAAAATAATTTCTAATCTGCTTGAGAATGTATTTTAAATTTCATTTTAATAGGTGCTAAGTGCATGCAAACAGAAATAATTAAGATGGTCAGTCTGCAAGGAGGAAAGCACATAAAAAGAACATAAGTACTTCAAAGGGTTAAGTAATCATAGTAGTAGCTATTAATTACAACATAATTATTAATTATAATGTAAGAGACCTCTGGGTGTTCTTTTGCAAGGAGCTTAAAATAATTTCCAGGCATTACATTAGGTTAAGCAACAGGAAGGCATTCCTAAAACAGCTTTTGAGTTTCAAATCCCACTTTAGCAAAAGCATTTCTTTCCACAGAATACCAAAATTCCAACAACATACTTAACTGTCTCAATAAGATGCATTATGACTAAACCTTAACAAATCTGAAGAAGAGGAAATATTCTGTAATGAAGATTTTCATTATTTGGGTTTTCATTATTCATCTGGGTATTTGTTAAACTGGAGATTAAGTGTATATATTTATAGATTAATAAAGTGATGTTCTATATTAAATAATTACAGACAGAAATACACAAATATATATAACATTTTAATATCTAGAGTTTTTCTGGGACAAAAAAAGTCTTTTTTCCCACCAGTTCTATTCTCAAATATTCTCAGAGGCAAACACCAGGGTTGCTAGTTGCAGACAGGTAATTAAGAATCAGATTTAAGAACTGTCCAAAAGTCATTCGGAGCCAATGGCAGCACGGAGAGCAAAATCTGCCTCTGGCTCTCCAGCCTGCTTTGCCTTCAAGGTGCAGGAGCTCAGGATGAAATCTGCTGCCGGGTGCGGAGGTGCCGTGCTGGTGTGGCGCGGAGCTGGCGCTGTGCAGGCGCTGGCACACCAAGGGCAGCTGGGCGAACACCGCGCTCTGTGCCCAGCGCTGCAGGGCCACAGGGACAGAGCAGGAGGAGGCTGCTTCTCACAGACACCGCACTGAAACAGATCGTACACGGAGAATGCAAGACTAAGGCACGCTGCCTGCCGCTTGCACAGTTTTAAAATCTCTTTTAAACTCTTTTGCTTGGCGAATGTCATTACAAAAGTGACAGTCTTCTGTGTGCCACAGCCTTTAAGCTCCTGGTAATACTGCTTTTTGGAGGCCCACTTCCACAACCGATGGGATGTAAGCAAAGTTATGCTTCCTAAAATCCTTTTTCTAACCTATGCTGCTTCTTTGTCTGCATTAGAAAGTATCTCACCAGTAAGTTGTGTATTTATTCATTTTCAATGACTAAAAAACCCAAATATTGAAAAGTACGGAAAAGAAAAATAACCCCACTAGTAGCCTGTGGCTTATATTCCACATGTAAACACTGCCAAGCAATGAAGCCATTCTGTACATTTTGTTTCATTGAGTTTTAGCGTGCTGAAGTCCACTGGGAAACTTGCCTCAGTAGCTTAAAGAAATGGGCAGCTTATCTGCTTGGACCAAAAAATTGTCCTCAAAATATACAAGTTCTACACAGGTGGAGTTGCATCAGCAGTATTTTCTCCATTCATGTAATAAAGAAGAAACAATAGGAAAATAACACTTACATATTCATCTGCAGCTCCAGCTTTTTGTCTCATGAAGTCACAAAACCACACAACATGCTTACATCACTGCCAAAATTCAAAAACTATAAATAGGTCTATAACCTTTTGCTTCAAATTGGAATATGGGATTCTTTTCAAAAGACAGAAAAGAAAATGGAATATTTATTACTCAAAAATAAACAATGTCCCTTCTATACAAGCATTGTAGCACATATGTTCAACAGTAACCAAAATGTGATGTCAGAAAAGAAAATAACCCAGAGAATTAGGATTTTTGGGTAAGGATATAAACAGCAGGAACAGACGAGCATTTAAAAATAAAGAGCCTATTATATTCAAATGAAACAAAGAATGAGGAGAAAAAAATAATAAGCAACAAAAATATATCTGTCAGCGAAGCTGTTTTGAGACTGAATGTTTCCCCCATGAGATTCTCAGGAAACACCAGGCACCCTCCAGGTTTAAAGCTTTCATCCCTGGGCTCTGAGCTATATTGGTTTCCTGTATAAAAGAATCGAGACGCGAAGAAAACATTTGACCGACTGCCCCAGCAATCATACAATGTTTTATACTTCATGGAGCACTGCCTAACACAACAAACCCAGCATTGTTACAGAGGACTCAAAGAGTCCAACCAATTATGTCCCCTCATGGCTACGGCTACACTCGCCTTTGATCACCAGCTCTAACTACCAGCAGTAAAGCAAACACAAATCTGCAGACAGCATCAATAGACCTTGCAGTGGGAGTGAACACAGATACTCTGTGCCCACTTAGATATTCCCCCCCTTCCCTAAATCACCATCAACATTATCTACTGGTTGTCTACTCTGACGTGCAGACTCAAAGTAAGAGAAGAGTAGCTTTACTTACTTTTTTAAGCCAGATGCATGACAGCAAGCAGATTTTTTTTTTTTTTTAAGAAGTACACTTCAGCAGAATTCTCAAACCATGGTAAAATTCAGTGTCCTAATTACCTGGAATTCATCCGTGCTTTTCTTAAACTCTGTTTTTACGCACACAAAGATGTAATACATGTATTCATGATCAAAGAGTTTATACAAACACTCTTCTTTCCACTTCACTCTTTGTTTACTGCGTGGACTCTTTTCCTCAAGATTTTCCTGCTAAGCACTCCTAATTTTCTGGTGGTTCGTGCTATTACTTTGCTAGGATCTCACAGTGCAGGATTGAATCAGTGAAGAGGTCTGGGCTCAGTGGGTGCCAGGTATTGCTCACCCAACACTGTAACTTGGGCTTTTTATTCCCACAGTGCACAAGTTCAGCACAACAGACCTCCCATACCAAGAAGCACATAGTCTTTTCAGCTCAAAGGCACAGTTTCAGCATAAAAACCACAGTGGTTTTCCTCATGCAGAACAGACAGGTTAAAGGCACAGATCTGAACAAAAGATTAGGAAAGGCAGTCTGGTCCAGCAGTTAAGCCAATAGCCTGGAACCTAGAAATCCCTGCTCTGCCTGTGGCACAGCCTGTGCTGCTGGTGGCACCACACAAAATCACACTGGCCTCAAGCCCTGGAAATATGCTTGGCCTGAATGCCCTTGAAATCACTTAGAGTCAAGCAAAGAACTTTTGAGGGTTTGGACCTCGTTTCCTTTGTGCTGCAATAACTGTCTGTATACTGAAAGGTCATAACATTTCCCTCTCTCACCAAGTCCACTGGGCACCCCCTGCAAGAGGGACACCCAGCACACCTGCCCAGGCCATTTGCTGTACCGCTTCAAAGAGACATGAAAGCAAATATTAGGTTTCACATCAGCCTCATGCTGCACTTCTAGCAGTAGAAGCATGGGATTGCAATCCCACAGACCCCCAAAGAATTAAATAAAATCCAATTCTGTCATCCTTATGTCTGTCATCAGATATTTCTTAGTGACTTAGTGGTGGATACTAACTGGGCTTTATGCCTACTGTCTGCTTTGTCTGGCACATGATTCAGCTTCTGCCACTGCATGAAGTGTTCAATTTATTTAGCTCTGTCTCCCAAACTGGCAGGGCCAGCCCTTTCTTCCCTGCCAGCTCTGCTGGTTTAAACACCTCACAGTGCCTTTCACTTGGGAGAAGCCCTGCATCCATGGCTGGCTGGCAAGAACCCTCTCATGTGCAAATAAAGACAGGACAATGCTTTTTGAACCACATTTCCCAGAAAATAAGGATCTGATAAAAATTTTCCACATTCTCTTCAGGTAAAACTTTACATATTATTATTATTTAAAGCTGCAATAATCATGCCGATCCAAAATTCAGGGTGGGAGAATCTGGAGGAAAAGGAGGTAGTTCTTACTTGCAGTACAGCAAAACATGACTTGGATTCAGTTTCCAGGTTACTATAAACTTCACATATGTTCTCACCACATCTTCCCAGTACCCTTGTTCATTTTGCACATGATCCAGACGATATGGCATCTTTTCTCTCATCATTTGTCTGCTTTATCTATTCAAAACATAATCTGTAGAATAACAGATTTCTTTTGCTTTGATGATCTACAGCCCTTAACACAAGAAGAACTTTGTGAAAAACATTACTGTAGTACAGCCACAGCTTTTTTGCTTTAGTAGTACTACTTACATCTGGATGAAGAGGTAATGCATGCCAAATAAGTAGTAAAAGCCAAAACAATGAGAGTTAGCCAAAAAGTCTACTCAAGACTTATAATTTACAATCTGTTAAACTCGTGCCTTTATGATTTTGAAAAATAGTCTGCAAAACTTCTAAACAAAACCCCACAAGAAAAGAAGAAAATAAGCACCAAGGAGAGAAAAGTCAAAGAAACATCAGGCGTAGAATGAAGACCACATAGAAATTATAAACAAGCCCTTATGTAGAAATAGAGTAGGTAAAATAAAGTATTTACAGCAAGTAAAACTGGATTTAAATAATTACTGCCCTATAATAAATTGGGAACACAGTAGATGTGTGAGGGAGACACAAGGTGAAGTTGCATCTAATGCAGTGATTCACCCTTACTCAGAAAATCTGGTTGCTGCTATACTAGTTGGTGTCAGGCTGCATTTTATTCAAGCCAATAAAATCTTTTGTGTGGTCTCTTGACCCCCACTAATTGTCTAATTTACATTTAAGACAATATTGTTGCTTAGTAATTTTAAAAGGAAGTGTTCCCACCCTGGAGTGTTATCCCTGCATCTCTTCTGAAGAAACTTTAAACTGGTGAATGCTGCAAGTGAATGGGAGTTCCCTGCATCCCAGTTTGTAATTATCTCTCTTAATTGGTAAGGCTTTACATACTAATTCTATCTGGCATGCTCAGAGAAGGCACAATCTGGAGTTATTCTGATTTACCCAACCCTGTGGAGGTTAGAGGAAAAGTAAAATTCTCTCCTAAGCAGGCTCAAAGGATGCAGGATGCAGTCCAAGGAGACATGCAGACTCAACATGTTTTAAGGACCTTGCATTTAAAAGAGTAAACCCATCTTGACCTTCTGGATGTCAAAAGTCAGCACAGAACATAAAGAGAGTCTCAGAGAGCTGTGCAGCATCTGAGGCCCCAACCTTACTGTACTAGAGGCAGGAGCTGCATGGGTTGAGAGAAAAACCTAAAGAAATTATTCCATCTTTCCTGCACTAATAAGCAAAAGTGGTGGAAAATGCTAAATGATCTACAAAAGAAGCAATCTTCTTCTGCTGTGACATGAGTGGAGAACTTAGGCAGCTAAACACAGACAGAACTGGAGTCATTAGGTATGTTTCTCAACATTACATTTTCACTCCTGTCATTAAAGACAGTTTGTGTTGAGTTTAAGTTTTGTATATAATACAGTTGCTACTATTCAAACAGGCTGTGAGAGAATACAGGTGCTTTCTTGCTAAATATAAAGCAGGTATAAAAACAACTCAGAATGAGGTAGACCCCACTAGATATCATGTTTGGTGAGTATTACCTCACTGATAGGCAGTCCACCAGCTGAGGCCGCTTCCATCTGCAGCCTCTGTGTGTGCATACAAGCTGAAAGTAGAAGCTGTTTCAGACCAGAGGGTGCATCAGGAATTACCAGTGTCACTGGTTTACATAATTCTGTTAAAACACTCCTGTTTTCTATCCATTTTCCCTGGGTCCAAAGCCACACCACAGTCCAGTACCACATTCCTGACATCAGTGTGACTTTGTGGAGGGATGTGTATAAATAAAATTGGATTGGATTTGCAGATCTGAGCTGATAAGGGGAAAAAAAATTTGCTGCTGGATATTTTGTGTATGGAGACGTTTAACCTGGATCATTTCAGCATAGACCCACAAACATCTGCATCAGCACAACAGAGCAGCAGAAAACTGGCACCAGAAACAGGCATGAGCAGCAGGGGTAGGAAACAGGAATTCCTTCGTTTGTCTTGTGTCAAATCCAATTTATGTAACATCTAATTACATCTTTAGATTTTCCAAATGGGGAAGGAAACAATCCCTAGTTCTTAAGATGAGATCTGATGTAAATTATTTTATATTGCTTGTATTTGCACAAGAAACAAGACTTGGACATACTGCATTCACTTTTGAGCTCTGTTCTGAATTGAAGTAAGAGAATTGTTCCCTAAATGGTTGCTGGGATTCAACTGATCACAACTGATTAAATCATCTCAAACTTGCCAATTCCTCAAACGTTTCCAGTCTTTTCACCCAAATGACAGTGTGTTCATCCAGCAGTAAAGGACACTAAGGCACCTGCAGTAGCTGATGCAGTGTGGCCCTCAGCAGATGACATGCTGAGATGTGTGACCATGATTCCCACAAAAAGAAGGCAGCTGTAAACCCATTTAAGCTTGTAGTTGACTCATTTTGCTTTTATATGGTACAGCAATAAAGGATCCACAGTAATGGTTAAAAAGGGTACCAGCCCCTGCCGCTCTCCCTTTCTCCACCCAGTGTAGATGCCCCGTTGTAGGGTCTACATATCTCTGCCTTCAAGTGCAGTTCACAGCCCAGGGTAATACCAAAATA
>VYZP01030452.1:0-12089 GCA_013400635.1 Hypocryptadius cinnamomeus | reverse complement strand
CCTGGCATTAAGCACACTGCAGGACCCAAGGGTAGGAAATCTTGGAGCACTCACTAGCTCCCGGCCAGCCTGGAGAGAATTTCGTAGCTCCATCTGGTGGGCAAGCAAGCTGCTTCTGGCTCACAAACAGCCATTCCCCTTTTAATTGTCAGTGGTTTTACGAGAAGAGATTATTAAGGAAGACTGTCTTCATAAACAGCAATTCTTGCTTCTCCTGGGAAGAATTCCATTTATAAGATTAAAACATATCACTGCTGGCTGGAGTTATTTCCTGTGGATCTCTTTCTATTCGTATTTCAGCTACAGACCTGTGTTTACTTTCACAGGTCCCAGACAATTAGAAACTACAGTCCCAAAGAACAGTCACTTCTCCTGAGACCCTGAGAAATGGAGCAAACACAACACCTGCAAGAGAACTCTCTGCTGTTACTGCTGAGCACAACCACAGCAGTCACTGGGTTCACTACCTGCACTCATTACCCAGAGTCATGGTTCTACTTGGAAGAGTGGAAGGAGTTACAAATTGCTCTCCCCCTGTGCATGTTTCCTCAATAAAGACCTTACCTAGCTCTTCCCCAGTGAGATGGATGAGAAGTAAATGAACTACAGTAGGAACTCATGACAAAGAATTCAGGAACTCCTTGGATTTGCCCTTGCCCACACCTTTCAAAAAAATATAGCATTTACATAGGAAAAAGGCCCAGAGAAAGCAGGAGGTTGTAATACATGGCTGCATTTAAATTAATTACGGATTTCATTTGGTCATACCAGTAAAAGGCTTTGGAATAATTCTTCATCCTCTGTTGTCAGATTTTTTACACTTGAGAAACAATAGAGGTCTAATAATTAAACTAAGCATGACAGCCCCAGCCCCATTTATGCACCCCAGCTAATGACAGAAGCAAAAAGAAAATATTTAGTTAAGTATCTTTGTCTGCAAGCTGGATGCAAACGAACAGCATTAATAACCCTCTTTAAGACAGACATATGGACCAAAGCCTGAGATCACATCTCTGTAATTGTGATTACAATAGGTTTCTAGTCACTAAAATATGTGTCCCAGTTTAACAAGATCCCTGCTATCACTATTTGTTTTGCTGAAGTTAAAGCAATAAATAAAAGTTCTGCACTCTCAATTTCTGGTTTAAAAAAAAAAATCCTAACAATATTGCTATGGCCTTTCCAACATTAGAGTTCTCTTTAGTCCTTATCCTTTTTATTACATTTGAGTTTACTACAAGACAAAAATATTTCGCCAACTCACAAGCATCCACTTTCAATGGCAACTGTATTTGATTACATTTAATAACATCAACTTACTTCATTTAGAGCTGAGTAAAAATGATTTCCTATTAAGCAAATCTACTCCTTCTTAAGCTACCTGTAGTAGTTATCATGACCAAAATGCAATTTTTCAATTCCTGAAGATGTAGACTTAACTCATCTTAGATTTGTGATAGCAAATCATTTTACAAAGGGAGATACAGATACTGTCCTTATTGTACAGGTGATGGGGTAGCAGAGGCACAACGAGATGCAGTATTTCACCTCTGGAGGTGAAAACAGGAACACAGCCCTCTGATTGACTTCTGATGCTGTACCATACCCCACATAGATCAGATGGTGACTATAGATCCATCATGTACTCTATTGCTAAAGCTCCTTGCTATGTAAAAGCTTCTCAGTTTGCAAAGATTTCTACTGGCAGCTCTGAAAAAAAGAACAGATTCTGTTTAAATTCAGCTACAATTTCTGCTTGAGCTCACATGGTGGACACTCTCCTGGAAAAACAGTGTTGTGCCTCTCACTTGCTCATTAAATGACACCCAGCTGTTTATTATCCATGGTATCTGCGTTTCTCAGAGGACACAAACTGCCTAACTATGCAGATATGAACTCATATGTGAACAGCTGTGATAAGTCAAATTATGAAATTTTACTTGTCTAACCTAATTGAATGTACCCCAGACAGTAATAACACTAAAGACAAAAAAGGAGTTTCACAGCCTCTGTTCCCTTTTTCATAAAAAGCTCAGCTCTGACTGTAATACACCAGGGCAATATTTGAATGCTACAGTGCACAGATGCAGTCACACAGAAAATTAGAACTCTCCAAATTAAAAAAAAAATAAAGAAGCTGTAGTACATAGCTGCATCAGTACCAGCTCAAGAGTGGAAAAGTACTTCATCTGCTTAGCCCCCTTCTACTCTGTTGCTGATGTCACCAGGCACTAATGAAAGCCCGATTAGCATATCACCTTGTGTGTTTGAATGTACAGTTGGAGCAGCTGATGATTCTCTTCTGAGATTCTAAATAACCACCAAAGCTGAGCCAGACCTGCTGCTTGGTAGGGAAGATTTAGCTTCAAAACATACCCAGTTCCCTGTGCAACACAAACAAACGTGCCAATGGCAGAAAAAACCCCAACGCAGAGCAGATGCATTTCTCTGAGGAAAGCAACACAATGCAGCTCCAATTTTGAACAGCATTCATTTGGCCCTCATTGTAGAATAAAGGCTGTAATTCCTAAATGAGTTTGAAAACTGCATTGACTATTTGCTCCCAGAAACCAGGGTACAGACCTTGGTGAACTTTAGGAAAGCAGCACCCCTGTCAACGCCCTGCCCGTTTTCCAGATGACAGTGACTAGTGACTAAAGAGCAAACAGCCATGGGACAGAATGTGCATCCTTCTGCTCTAAAAGATGGTGCAATCAGCCAACACAGAAAATAAAGGGAATTTGCAGACCATTCAACTTCAGACATTGACTGGACTTGCGGGTGGGGAAGGTTGTATATTTTCAGGGCTCTGTGACTCCCTGTGGTCCCTATTTAGCCACCAGTGTCCAAGGGAGAACAAAAATGGATGTCTCTCAGCCCATCCTCCTTACCTGAAGACCTGCACCGTAAGCACAGATGTGAGGGCTGCCATCCAGGGAGCCAAAAGTCATTCTTAGCACAGCAATGCACCAACTGGCACAGGATTTCAAATTACCAAAATGAATTGTAGGGGTGGAGATGAGACATGAGGTAAAAGATGACACTGTTGAGTCAGGGATAGACAAAATGACTCCGTGATTCAGAAGGCGCAAAAGAGAGAGATCCTTTATTAAGAGGTAGCATCTTTTTATAACCAGGATCGCTAAGGTGAAATGTGATTGGTCTCAAAGTAAAAACCTTTCATACTATTAGTGAACTATGAATAGCACACTCTGAAGGTACATATCTATAAACAACATGAACAGAAAGAGAGATAATAATTGTCTTCATTCTTCCTCTCTAAGTTTCCCAGGCCTGAAGCCTGGGAGAATTCTCTTTGACTGAACTGGGCACCTCCACACAAAGAGAAACCTACTGAAGCACTGCAATGTTGACAGAAAGAAGTGAAAAAATGAAAGGCCTAAGTCTGTAGCAAGAACTTGCCCATTAAACTTCCTGTACAGGGACTGAAAGCAGGACCAGAGGCTCCTGCCAGACCTTAGAGAAATCCTAAAGGGCACCACTGTTTTGCAGCATTTGAGGGCTAGAAACTGAAAACTGTCTCTGTCAATCCAACAGCAATGACAGGGAAGTACAGTGCTCTAAGCAAGAACTTCAACCCTGACCTAGATAAAGAGCATCTAAAAGAAACAGGAATTCAAGCCCAGTAGGACTTCCTTGGAGTCTCTGTTGAAATGATAAGATTACTTACAAGACTCAATTGAATTGGTAAAGTGCTGGTGTTGATCATTCTGCCTAAATGGACAGAAATCAAACCCCAAGCACAACAAAATACACCAAGAGCACCCCCTCAATTCTCATACACACCAAAGAGCTTCTGCCCACACCCTACTCCCTTTAAATACCAGGTCTTCCTGTCTGACCATGGCAGTCAGAGGACACAAAACAGTCTGTGACCATCAGAGAATGCATCACAAGCAGACAGAACCACAACAGATTTAAAAGGGCTCTGTTAAACGAGAAAATGTCCTTGAGTGATTTTCAGCCTCAAACCATCCTCTTACTCATAGCTGATTGCGGTGTTGCATTTTAGTTAAATGTTATGCTCTGTCTCACCCCTTCAAAATGTACGGTCCATCCCAAGCTGTGACCCTCCCCTGAAGTCTCATGTATCTGTAATCTCATTGGCCTCAGTCTGATTCCGCGCCCGGTTTGAATCTGGGGGTTAAACTGTGCAAGGGACACCAGACCCTCTCTTGGCCCCTTCCCTCCCCAGGCTCTCCCTCTCTCCCCCTCTCTCACCCTTCCCTCCCCTTTCTCCCTCAGTAACCATGCTGCTCCTGGGAGTGGGACCCCCAATAAACCCTCATCTAATCAGCACCCTCAGAAGCCGTGTGGAGTCTCCTTGCCTGCCTGCTGCTTCCAGCGAACCCTCAGCTTAGGGGGCCCTCCGGGGACTCCCCGGGGAGCCCCCCCCCATACTAACTACAACAGCTGATCACAGCAACATCTGCCAGGTTTTGCACAAAAAAGGCAAAATGCTAACAAGTCAAATAGCTAAATAATTCTGCATTTAAGTCTTTATTAAACGTGGCTACAGTGCATACAGATATGATTAAAAAGTGGGCTTTGATTTGGCAAGCATCCTCTGCAAATAATCTTTGTTTCACTGTTGTTTTTCTTCAGTGCTTCATCAAACTCCAGAGATGTACTTCAATTTCTCCCCCACCCTTGGGATTAGCAAATGTTTTATAGCTCTGCAAACCTTAGAACAGCCAAACACTGCAGCTGTAGATGAAAGGGAATTATCTTCAAGGTGCTTTCTCTCAGCAGTATCCTCATTTTCTTGCCTGGGGTGGGGAGACTTACCAGAGAGCCAGGATGAGAGAGCAGGGCCCTATTCCAGAGTGCAGAATAAGAGCATAGACTTGATATCACAGCTCCTTCCAAGTGCTGATCAGTCTTTTAAATGATCTATGGGAAAAGGAGACAGTATTGAAAAGCTTTAACACAAGAGTGAGCTACTTCTTGCCAAATTATATATTTCACGTTATCATTTCTTATGCGAGATATTATTTTGCTAATTATGTCTAATGATTTTTAATGGTAGAAATTTTCCAAAAGATTTTACATTCATTCTCACAGCACTAAAAAGAAACTGTCATATTGATCTAAGCCCATGTTTAACCTTTGTAGCAAATAAAGAGGGCACAACCAGGTTGTGATTAAAAAAATCCGTACTTTAACAGAAATCTGTTTTATTTTCTGTTCTGAAAAAAAAAAAAAATTCTTGTTTTGTCTGAAAATTTCCTTTCATTACATCATAAATTAAAGCAAAGCAGAAATATGGGTTGAGCTAGCCCCATTTAGCATTCAATAAACTCAGTAAACAGCAGAAATTAGGAAAAGGAACACCAGATGTATAAACAACATAAAGTAAAATTGACATCTAATGGTATTTATTTCAATACTTGGAATAGCATCTGAAATCAGCATTTTTAAACAATCACTCTATGAACTAGAATATAAGAATGTTTCTTTTTGATAAGTTGGCAAACCAATTCTGACAAACAGATATTTGAACAGTGCAGCAATCCCAGCTGGATCTGATCTTTGGAAGTTTTCTTCCCAACCTCAAAATCCTCCAGAAATACGTAGGTAAGATCAAAAACAACAGCAGTAACACAATCAGACAAACACCACGAGATCTTCGACCCAGAGTGATTTAGAGACGCAGGGTGTAAGAGATTTAAAGGTGATCTTCTCCATTTTCAGGCCATTAACACCTGCACCGGATGGGAATGAACTTTTACCACATCGAAAGGTACAGGTTTGCATTCCTTATGCATCAGCAGCTCCCACTAAACTTCCAAAATGTCCCCAATATGCCGTGCAAAAACACACAGCCAGCTACACCCTCCCTTATTCCAGAGGAAACAGAATTTAAATGTAGTACAGTCAGCAGTTTCATCCAAGTAAAATGAAAGGAGAACTGAGCTTTCTCTTTGAAAATTGACAGTGATCTGCAAGCTGTAATGGAGAGCTCCTGCTTCCCCTTCCTGGGGGCTGGATAATGCATCTGCATTATCGGAGGAGTATCTGGGAATCTAGAAGTATCCACTTCTCAAAGACTGCTACGTGAAATGACTAATCTGAACCAATGTAACTCCACAATTGATTCTTTCTTTGCTTCCAGTGGTTGCCCTTATTGACTTACAGTATACATTTCTAAAAATCCTAGGTTTCTTTGTTTGCTTCCAGAAAAAACTCTTATTTTAGATAATCTTGCCTCCACAAAGTTATTTTTCAATTTTCTTCAGTCACTATTGTGCCTTCAGGAATGTCTGATTACCCATAAAATGCCTTCTGACAGCTCAGATTCATTACTAAATTACCACATTTAAATTTTTCATGTGCACAGGGCAATTACTTTTATGAATGACTGTCAGCAATGTTTCACTAAATCTGAATGAATTTTTAAAGGATTCTAATTGCTACTTAGATGCCCCTGTAACTCTCATTTTAAAGACTTTCATGTATTTTGGTCATAGTTACCTGAGTTCAACACAAACTATTCCCTCTTCCACTTTATATTATTGAAAATTATTTACATCAGAAACAAAGAAATATGAAGCTGGTGGTGCTACATAAGCAGATAGATTGCACAGTAGAAATACAATCTATTTTTTATGCCAAGGTTGCTAATGAAAGTGATAAACAAGATCAGAAATAAACTAATGATTGATGTACTCCCCCAACAAACTCCAGCTAGATGTTTCTCTTTCAAGTGCCACATTTTGTGCATGTTCTTCATCCAACTGCTTGCCCACTTTGGAGATTTTTGTATTTTTCTTTTAATTTTCACTGTTCACTATCAGTTTGTAGAGAGGCAGGAAATGAAATATTCCTTTGAAAACCAGATGAATTAATGCTTCTTTAATTATTTTGTCTAGAAAGTCAAAGACCAGGATAACAAGAAAGAAACAGAAAAGGATGTGTACCATGTCTTCTTGTGCAGAAGGAATTAAGTTTTTATCACTGAGGTCTGAGGGAGACATTTGAAGAAGGTCCCATCAAAACAGTGATGTTGAAAAATAGCCTATAAAAATGGCTTGCATTTCTTAAATTATATGTGAAGCAAATACCCTATTAAATCTAAGACTCTTTTATTACCTTGCTGGTTTTCTTGCTGGCCAACTGCAGAAATGTGGGCAATCCGGTGAACTCCCCTTTTTCAGTGGAGAGGGGAGAATGGAAAACATGTGGCAAGCCCACTTCTGTAAAGATTTTTAAATCTTCCAATGAATGTGCTGCAAGCCATTTTTAAGCAATATTCATCTTCTGCAACAGCACACCTATTTCACTGTGACCTTCAACAAAGGCGAAAGCCTGGGGGATAGTTGCCAGCAGCAAGTTACGCTTCAATATCCAACCTTGCATAGGATCCAAAAGGGATTTTCATCTGCATCTAAACTCTAATTAGCAGCTGTCAAAGCCGTGTTTCATAACTTTATTCCAACAGTCGATATCAGCCCTGAATACATGCTCATATTACTGTCCAAAATACACAGCTATGGATGAAGAATTGCTTGAAAAAGGTGAGTCCAGCAAAAGTTGCCACCTGCAAGAAATATTCCATTGTATCACAGAGGCAAGGAGAGGTCAAACCAGGATGAAGCTGAGCCAAAGGAGGAGTAAACTGCCAATGTTATTCCCTGTTTCCCAGTGCTCCCACTGACCTAAGTGGCTTAATGAATCCTGGTCTTCTGATCAGATCCAATACAGCTGAGCTGAGCTCTGGCTTCTGCCTTACTGCCATGCTTAGATACAGAGAAATGGTATTTAAGAGTTGTGGTGTGATGTAAAAGAATTCCAGGTTGCTAAGAAGACTGCCTATGTACAGGAAGAGTTGGATTTTTCCTCCCCATACAGGGGGTACATCTTAGCATTTCTGAAGATCCTCAGTATTTTGCAAATTAGAATCCTACCATAAAAACTGACAGGATTTGAAGAAGCTACCTCAACACATTCTCTTGCCTTCTCTCCAGCTTCTCACTTCAAATTCCTGCCAGATGAGTCATATTGAATGTCTCTCCAAAAACTTTGAGAGCTCTGTCCCTCTTATTTTGAGAAAAGAGTATTTCATTGCAAAGAACACCATTTATACCAATTAACACCTTGTTAACCATCCTAAAGTTAATTCCATGAATTTTGCTAGGTTTTCCCAATTACAATGGTAACTATTTGAAAAAGAGAGGCTGTTCCCTTTGAACTGTCAAGCATGTTGCCCAGACATTAAAATTAACTGCATATATTTATTTCTTAAAAACGTTACAGTGGCAAGAACAAATGCCAAACCTGAATGGTGCCTGTCTTCATTCCATCAGGGGACCACTTCTTCCCCACTACACGTGGAGCGTAGCAGACTGTCCTTGGCACAACAGTAAACAATAACAAGCAGTGGACACTGGGGTTTATTTAAGAGCTTTTACCCAGCCTGTCTCACATGCATTCACTTGCTCTCCTCCAAGCTTTATAGGTTCACTATGACCTGACTGCCCCCTTCCCAGAGGAAGATTATTGCTAGCCTGAGCATAGTAGGCAGAAAGTTCATTCAGTTCTTGCTATGCAGCTGTTTGCAGCCACTAGCCTCAGGCACGAGTGGCCAGGGTCCCTGCACATCCCCAAGCATTTGTCTCCATGCAGCTCACTGACTACCAGGATATACACACATGTCCAGGATCTGTGCTCCAGACAGAACCTCCCCCGCTGCCTTTTCATATAACCTTCAAGATCACTTCTTTTTGGGAAGCCACCTTTCTGGCTTCCTCTTCCTTCCAGCACCAAAGCCTGTGTTCCTCCCAGTCTAAACCAGGACACAGTCTAAGGCAGAAGCACGACATCTGATCAGCCTCCTTGTTGTTGGTTCTTTCTCAGGCCTGCTTATTAATTGTAGGGTTTGGGTTCTTAATTGGAGGATTTGGGATGTGCCACTACACTTTAGCCCGCATACTATCAGAATTTACAACTGAGTAATACCAACTGCAGCCAGCAGGTTGCTGCTTCAGAGTTCAAAAGTTCAGTTTCAGACACTCACATACAGGCCCAGCTATCTGCCAGCTGTGTGTGCTTACAGTTCAGGCTATTTCTTCACCTAAGACACAGATAGATAGGTTATAGCCATGCTGAGATAAAGTGGAATCTGCAGATCGTTTCCATGTAAGAGCCACCTCTCTCAGGATACCCACATGGTAACTGGATTAGGTCATGTGTCATCCCCTAGTCTCAGCTAACTTCCCACACGTGCTCTGGAGTCAGTTCAAAGGAAAGCAAATCGCCTTCATCCAAAAGGCACTGCAGCCTCTGGATGGATTTCTCTACTGAGAACAACTGGATCAGGCCCCAGTCGGGGCTGTCACAGTGTCTGGGTGTTTGTCAGGGCTGCTCAACTTGCAGCCACAGCAAAGCATTGGCAAGGCAGCACAAAACTACAAGCCTCAATTCATTGTGATTTTTCATCTCAGTAGGAAAGACACAATTAAAAGTATCATAAGAATATTCCCAAGTGTATTTTAAAAAGTTTTGATGCTGGTTAAAGCTTTTATTCAGCACTAACAATGGTTATTCTGAATAGTTCAGAGTAGGGAGATTTAAAGGTTTACATAAGGCCAAATGATAGGAAAACCCAGAAAAGCTTTAGGCCTTCTACAGGATCTATTTTGTTCTAGCAGGATCAGTGGACCTAATAAAACTTTATCTGCCTCATATGCTTAGGCTATCAAAGCTACAAAAACACTATCTTCTTATTAACTTAGTGTTTTACCAACACTGAGAATCTGACTTCATGAGCATGTTTCCTGTTTGAAAGCAGACAACAGATGGAACCACACTCTAGAAGACTGACCATGCTATTTATACATCAGAAAAGATAGTTGCTTTCCATGGGAACTCAGAGCTATCCATTGATTTTGAGTCAAGTGTCTTTTTAGAGCTTTCAAATAAGACAACAGACAATGTGTCTGGTTTAACTGTTTTTCCCCCAACAGATAAATAGTCCATCTGCTGAGTTTATCAGCAACAGAAACTTCCATTAACACCCAAATAACTGCATATTATACCTACACTCAGAGAAGAGGCCACTTTATCCTACAGCTTCCATCTGTCAAGCTGTAGTTCCTGGACTACAATACCCCAACAGCTCAGAAATCTCACAATAGAACTCCTCTCCTTGAGATGGGGGATATTCCATCATTCTTAGTTTACAAGTAAGGCACTTGGGCAGCATGACATGACTGATCAACCTAAAAACACCTGAGATCTACAAATTGTTGTAATTTGAACTTCATTCACCTGTGTTATAGGTAAAAATTGATCCAGCCAATTTAATAAAAAATAAAAATGAAATTTATTCACAACCAATACACAGTCCCGACAGCCAACAACCAAGGGNATCAGCATGAATTACCATAATACACATAACACCTGTGTCCCAAGCTGATGGTTCTCAGTTCAGAGCAGCCCCTCCTGGGGGGATGATTGTTACCCTACAGGTTCAATTCGGATGGCCCTGTTCCTGCACTGCTGATAGAACCATTATCCATCAGTTTATTAGTCCTCTGTTCAGTAAGAACTGAGGAAGAAATGTTGAGAGCTAAAAATCCCCCAAACATGGCTCTATACATCATGGACAGTACAGCTAATGGCCTTGACTCTAGGACTAACAAGAGACAACACTAACAACATTGGAAAAAAAAATTACCCTCAGTCCAGCCATGCACTGCCATCTCCTCTTTTTTTTTAAGCAGCACATCCCTGTCTCTTTAATTACAGCAGGCAGGATGTGAACAGAAGCTTATTGCACCCAGCAGCCCAATGTTTCAGGCAAACTTTTAGTCATTAGCAAATCATTTAGGTAGCTGACTCAGGTAAATAAGATGTGCAGATTCCCCCCCAACTGATTAACCACGGGGCTTGCACAAGCTTGGCTCACTGACCACAGCTCCTGGGGGTACAAATGCTCTCAGTTGACAGCCCTGTTCTCAGTTTCATCATCATTTTGGGTTGAAAACAAAAATGTCAGCATTCACTGACATCTTGTCTGGAGTTGGGACAAAATACCACAAGTCAGTAGGAGGTGAGGAATTCTTCCATTAAATGAATCACAGGTTGAAATTATTCAAATAATAAAAAAGAAAAGCAGAGATCAAGATATAGGCTACAAGGAGAGTCAGCCTGCAGCTCTCCAGATAAATCCTGTGGATTTATGTATTGCTTACAGACATGTCAGTTACGAGGCCTGGCTCTCGAGCTACCTCCCAAGGAAACAAAATCCACACAGATCTCCAATGATATACAAGTAGCATGTGAATTCAATTTCTTTAATAATCAAACCTAAGTCCCTAGCAGTTCCAGCTGTCACGTCCATTTCCAGCTTCTACAGGCACTTTATCAGCCTTTACTTCCAGAGCTGATGCCACACAACACATCTGCTGGTTACTGCTGTGAAAGCGTCCCCAGTTTCACACCTTCCCAAAGGCAGATCCTCCAAAATCCTGTGCTACAAGATGCAAGTGCGTCTTGACAGCCTCTCCAACAATAAGCGGGCACAGTTCTAGAAAAACGGAATGAATCTTGCAAGCCTTCATCTCTCATCACATCTGTGTCTTTTCCTGATAAATATAAAAGCTTTAACCCTGCCCTCCCCTCTACAGCCTCTCTCTTATCCATACAAACAAAACCCTCTTTGGTATAGATGAGGCTTTCATAATCCACTTGCTGAAAAAGGAAAACAGAAATAGAAGTAAGCACATATGCCTTTTTCCTTGCTTACTTTAAAGATGTCATAGACTTTTTCTTCAGCTCTGACTAGATTGAACTGAACAATGAAAGATACAGACAAGCATTTCGGATGCCTGCTGTAACAAAACAAGCATTGATATTTAGTGTGGAAATGATGGAAGAAGTTAAGTCACTTTAATTGCCAAAACTGAGATTCTCTGAGGTTTTACAGGTTTTTTTGTCCCAGCATATGTCACAGTTGAGATGGCCATGATACACAGAGTATCACCACACAATTTCAGAAAGTTTTAAGCATCCCCAAACAGAGTAACACCATTCTACATCAGAAGGCTTCAGGCATCTGCCCATAC
>VYZP01030451.1:0-11690 GCA_013400635.1 Hypocryptadius cinnamomeus | reverse complement strand
GAGAGAACTCAACACTAGAATAGTTAGAAAGATTACGTGTAGAGTTAGCATATTTCTTGTCCTTTTCATACTTTCTTAAGTGCTGAATGATACTGAGAAACAAGGAAAATCTACAGTCACTCCAAGAGTTAGAGCAAAAAGTGAGAGAAGATCTAGATTCCTTGTACTGACCATAAAGGTACTTGTATCAGAAAACAAGTTGAACAGTAGAATCTTATGATTTGTATTAATTGTTATTGGTTTAGCCTTCAAGAGTTCTGAGAGTTCTTTACTGGTCATTGCTATAAATCACATTTCATTAAACAGGGTTTATTTAGAGGATATTGTTTTAACTCTACTTCAGTACAAATTAAATCAAGACCATGAAATACTGACTGGATTTCATTTTGGTTGGTTTGTTGGTTGATGGGTTGCTTTTTAGTTTTTTTTAACTTTGTTTTAATTTGCAACACTATTAGGAAAATTGGAAAAGGAGGAATAAATTACTACTTTAAGACAATGAAGCACATTGAATTCTTAAATGATGGTGCCTATATATTCTGTAAATCTGTAGCAGTTCCACTATCATGAACATTGGCTTAACATCCAATTAGTACTTACCAGTACTAATGACTTTAGATGCTAAAGAAGTTATATTTCTGCACTGTTGTGATGATTAGAAACTGTGCTTCAACAATGAACAAATGAACAAAAGAAATTTTAATCTCCACAGATTGGAAGCTGTTACTTAACTATCCTATTTTAAATAGCAAATTTTCTGACTTAGTCAGTGATTTGTTTTATTGATTTCATTAGCTCTTTCTGCAATGAATTCAGTCTGTTCACTGATGACAAAAAAAACCAAACAAACCAGCAGTGACATGTAGACTGAACACAATTTCTGATACAAATTCAATTTAACTTATTTTTCAGTTTAAAGACAACATTCTCACAAACTGTTAATTTGAACCCCTTGGCATTACATCAACACATAGGAAGTTTTCTGATAGTAGACCTGGAAACTGCATAAGATAAAGATAAAGCCCAGAAAATTCTCCTTATTTAGAGGAGATTGTAAAAAATTTTTCAGAGTACAAAATATTAGGTTTGTTAATTGATAAATATTTGGACTGAATTTCTGTAAAAAGATTATATAGACTTTTCAGAAATGCTATAAAAGAAATGCTAGAAGCAATATATTAATGGCCATGGTCAACAAGGTCTATGTGTGTTTTGGTAATAAATTCCAAATATTCCATAATTTACTACAGAGAAAGAGCTGTTCTATGACAGAAGATATTTTAAAAGTTCTATGATCTGTTCTGGCAGTCATTTAGTGCTGAAAAACTTTGTTTCATACTTCCTGGTATAAGTAATAGAGAAATGTTGCACTTTGTGACTTTGTTTCAAGGGGCTCCTGAAATACTGAATATTAGGAAAGTATTAAAAATGTAAGTGTATGCTTTCCCTCTTCCTGCCCAGAAACCTCTGATTTGGATACCTATAGTTTTATTTCCTGAACATAATCTAACTGGGAAGGTTCAGGCAAGGGCAAGAAGGATGGACAGGTATGGAATGTATACTTCACAATGAGTAAATGAGAAGGAATCTTAAGTGCAGTAAAATAAAAATCAGGGGGGAGACAGTGGAATAGAGTGATTTTGAAAGATGTATAATATCATGACATTATTAAAGCAGATAAATAAGGATACATTTCTCAGTATGTGTGGCCACATTACTAGTGTTGATTCAAAAAAGAGAGTATGTGAATTTGTGTGTTCCCTTAAATCTTTGTTTTCAGCCACAGCACATTTCCTATTCTGTGCAACTATCGTAGATGCCATATTGAAAAAGAAAAAAAAAAAAATTAATTGTAAGATCTGGGCCAAGAAAAAAAAAGATAAAAGGAGGTGAAAATGGACTCCTGCATCACTTGATTTAGTCCTGTATGGAACAAAGAGTTTGTATAGGAAGACCTATGGAAGTTAAGGGTTTACACGGTGGTGTTACTGACAGCAAGGATCCAATTGGGGATTATTTGCAGAATCAAGTAGCATAAGGTAGTCTGAATTTAAGTGAAGCATTAAGCCCTAATTGAAGATGACAGCGTAGATACTTCCCCAGGAGCAGGTAATTGTTTAAGAGGAGCCTGGAAACTGTGATACTAGGACAGAAGCATCAGCAAGAGAAAGGAGACAAATATTATCACCTCTCTTATTGATCTCTTTGTAGATATGCACTAATTCAGCTGACGCCTCAGCACAGCCTTTCCAAATTATTTCAGTCCCAATCAGCCTACCTGTCATGTAGAGTCAGAGAGGATCTTTGGAAAAAAATGTCTATGCCTGTCTTCTAGCACTGAAAGAACTAGTTCTGCATTTCAAATACCAAACTGCAAGTGACCAACTCAGCTATTAGAAGCAAATTTCAGAACTTTGTGTTGAGTCCAAAAGAATAACATGTCTAAAATGAAGATAAAATCTATCTTAACATTTACACTGATGACTTAATTTTAAAGCCCACCAAAAGTTAATATGGCAGAGATGATTAATGATTTTGGAGGTAAATTATATTTACTTTTTTCTTGTTATATAAAGTAACCAAACATCTATTTAAAGTGTTTTCTTTTGGTCATTTGATAGCTTGGATTTTATCTCATATATGTATATATATATACACATATACCTGTACACATACAGTTTTATTTTACAGATGCCATTTATGTGTTTTATTTTGGTTCCACAAGGAACTATTACTTAATTATTATATTCAGATACCTCATTTAGAGACACCTAACACACTTTTCCAAATACTTTGAAAATGTGATGTAGCTTTTTAATGGATTATTTCTTTAGATGGATTTTAATGTGTTTTGTTGCTTCTACGTCTCTGTCACTGAGTGTTTAATGTCAAACCTCCTGTTAACTCCAACACTGTGCAATCTGCTGTTCTTTTGTTTTCAATATTTTGTAATTGGAAATGTGCTGAATAACAGGGGCATCATTCTCCATGGGAACTCTTATGCAAAGTAGGTATCTGAAGACAGGAAAAATTGACGTGAAAATTTTTAAGAGTGTGTATGCAGTAAACAATGCTATTGATTTTTTGGGTTATGTTGCACTTGAGCGTATTTTAATCATAGCTGACTCAGATTTCAGTTCTTCAAAAATTTAGGTCCGGTTGTGGTGACAGGAAGAAAAAGAACTTAATGTTTTGTAATTGCAAGAAATAACTCAAAATCAATTTTTCATGGGCTAATTAGACCACAGTAATAAACTTAAAAGACCAGAATAAACATCTGTGGCTTTCTGCTCATTTTTAACTAAACAAACAAACAATAATAACATCAACAATATATGTCCTTGTACCTTTAATTAGTAGGTTGATTGATATTTTAAAATTTATGTAGAGGATCATTTCTCTATGGGAAAATTCTTCTGCACCAATTCATTCCAACAGATGCTATAAACAGAAATTATATATTTGACATTTATATGACCAATGAAAGTACCCAAAGTTGTCATGGTAAAATTTCATGGGGAGAAATCTCTGGATTCACAATGTAGTAACGATTCTACTTATATAGAAATTATCTTCATCTTTAGTGGGACAAAATACCCAACAATTTTAAGAAATAACAGTTATTAAGAAATAACAGTCTTTAAGAAATAACAGTTGTGTCCATAATCCATATATCCGTGAAAGCTATAGTTTGTTTTAAATAGTTCCTGGTTTCTGTTTGATTATTTACATCCTCAAGAATTCTTCTGAGCTAATCTCTTTGATCTTATCTAATTATCTTTTTCCACTTTAACATTATTTTGAAAATAATTTCCTTTTATCTTGGATATAAAGCAATATATTCTACATTAATTTCTCTTTTTACCATATTTATACTTAATTTTTCTTACCATTTTCTAAAAATCATCAAAAATTTTCCTTTAAGGAAGTTTCTCATCATTCTATTTTTTCCTTACATTTCCCTTTAAACTAGATTGTTTTATTTAAGGTTGTTTTTTTTTTTCACAGTTCTGCTCTTTCAGTTGTTCTTTTAGGAGGACAAAGCTTTTAGTCTTAAATCTAATTCCACCCATAGAGTGGACTGTCCTACAGGTTTTTTTATTATCTGGCTAAAATATTTTTTTTCCTAATATTTGCAGAAATAATTGTTTCAGACGTATTTCAAATTTTATAGATTAAATATAAAATTAACAGAGTAATTAATAATGTTTAATCAATGCAATTAAGAATCACAATATTATGTAGTGAAAGGTCCTTGCTAATAAATTATGGATGCACTAAAAATTCCTAAGCAAATCCAAATCATATGTACTTTCCATCAGGTCTCAGGCTATGATGGCATAAGAATAGTATCAGTCCATTCCTTCATGGAAATCACTAAAGAAACACCTATCCTATTTGGGTAGATAAGGAGGGTGTTGGGTTTTTTTCCTTCTACCCAAAGCTGATCAAGTCTTAAGTGTTGACATGTGCCCAGAAACCCATGTAATTTTTCTCTACCTGCACACAGGATGAAATGAACCTTGGACATATTGTTTTCTCTAAACGTGAAAGAGAGTGACTAAAATAGAGAACACAAATCCTGTGTTCCTCTGTTAAATAAGGTATTAAAAATGCAATGTTTAAAGGGTGAAAAGCATTTACTAGCAGTAAATGTTTCACGCTCAACTGAGTTTTCCTTAAGAAGTTGTGTAGCTATAGAATTTTATCACACACTCTTCTACACTGCGGTACATTGACTTAAAGAGTGAGAATATAACAAGGCAGTGATTCAGGTGTTATGACAAAGTGTCAATAAAAAGACAAACAAAGCTAGGAGTTTGGTGGATGAGAAGCTGGACATGCCCCGGCCGTGTGCTCTGGAAGCCCAGAACCCCCCGTGTACTGGGCTCGTCCAGAGCCCCATGGGCAGCAGGGCAGGGAGGGGATTCTGCCCCTCTGCCCCGCTCTGCTGAGACCCCACCTGCAGGGCTGATCCAGCTCTGGGGTCCCAGCACAGCAAGGACAGGGACCTGCTGGAGCCAGGCCAGAGGAGGCACCAAGGTGATCAGAGGGATGGAGCAGCTCTGCTGGGAGGAAAGGCTGAGAGAACTGGGATTGTTCTGCCTGGAAAAGGGAAGGCTTTGGGGTGACCTAGTTGCAGCCTACCAATAGCTGAAGGGAGCCTGCATGAAGAGATGGAGAGAAACCATTACAAGGGCCTGGAGCGACAGGACAAGGGGGAATGGCTACAATTTGAAAAACAGTAGCATTAAATTAGATGCTACTAATGATTAGATGCTACTGGAAGAAATTCTAACCTGTGAGGGTGCTGAGGCACAGGCACAGGTTGCCCAGAGCAGCTGTGGCTGCTCCATCCCTGGAAGTGTTCAATGCCAGGCTGGATGACTCACTCAGCAACCTGGTCTTCTGGAAGGTGTCCCTGTCCATGGCAGAGGAGTTGGAACAAGATGGTCATAGAGGTCCCTTCAAACTCAGGCCATTCTGAGATTTTACAAATCTATGGAAACTTTTCTTTTATCTCTGTGTGTCCGTACGTGTACAGGAATATTTATGTGTAATTGGGAGTTTAAAAAAAAAATATGGCTATGACAATGGAATTATTTTATTCAGCTTTCAGTTAAAGTGGCCTTTGACATCTATGGTTTGAGTCTTGAATTTCATATCCATATCTTCCAAGTTGTCCTTAATATTTCTAGGCATTTTCATACTGGTGGTGTGCTTGCAGTTGCCACTTACTGGTGTGGTGGAAGGTTTAAACACACAGCATCATAAACCCACCTTGCTCATGAAGTGTGAGAACCTAACTAAAAGGCTACAATCAGATTAAATATGCTCAACAGTACCTAGAATTTCAATGTTACTCTACCTGATAACCTCTTGTAGTTTTTTGGTTTTTTTATTTCTCTATGGCTCTTGAGGAATAAGTGGCTGGTCAGATAAACTGTTGAGACATCTACATTATTCTCACATCCACTGCCTTCTTTCAAAGCCTGGAGCCTTCCCTTTTTTGTCCTATAGTAATAAGCTTTGTAACATCACTGAACACCATATAGTCCAATTCTTCTGCTTCCTCCAGGTGTCTGAGATAATGCTCATAGTTAATATAGTTAATATTTGTATGTAAAGTAAATCTACTCACTCAAAACACTATTGTTCTTGTGTGAAAAAGGACATGAACACAGGACATGAGACCCAAGACCCAACTTCTTTTGATGTCATTGACCAAAAGATCCTTTGAATAAGCTGCTCTCCTCTACCCTCCTCTCCATCAGAAGAGTCTTCTGCTAAATGCCATTTTTCAGGTTGTTTTTTCTTCCCTTAGTTTAAGGAACAATGTGCAATACTATTTATTAACACAATTTAAAAACCATAATATGTCATATATTTAAACTTAGCTAGTAGCATTATGTTTTCCATTAAAACTTCACACTGCTTTTTAAATACTACTACTCAGTGATAATACTTTTCTATAAAACTCTTAAAAGAGAAAAATTCTCTGGAAACAAAGTTAATAGTTGTCCAGTTAAATCTACAGGAAAAAAACCCAACACAATGCATCTAAGTACCTAAATCCAGAGGTCTTTATGAAACAGTAACTGCTTAATCCTCATAAACAGTTCTGAGTCTAGTGATGTACCTCTATATTTCTTCAGACATATAAAATGTTATCTTCAATCTGTCACTGTCTTATTTAAGGTATATTAATACTTTTAATACTTGAGAAAGAAATATAAAATGGAAGATTTAGTGTATCATGACATTTGGGAAAAAAAAATCCAACTCTATCAAAATTCTATTTGAATTACAGAAGACATATCATACTTTTCTTTAGAATCAGTTACAGATTCCTGGCATTCCTACAAATCAAGTACATGGTTTCTTATACATACATCATTAAAATGTTTCCTGTTGCTTACAAGCAAGTGTTCTAGAAGAAAAAATGTGCCGGCATAGAGTATTAAATAAAAGACTGGTCTTACGTGAGGGGTAATTATCAAAGCTCTAACTTCTTATTGAAGCAGTGAGACATGGAAGAAATATCTTGAGTCTGAAAGAACAGCTGTTGAACTACTGATCTATTAAAAGTTCCCTGAAAAGGACCAGCAGGAGAAATAATGTGTTTCAAATTTGACTGAATTGAAGCGATTGAAGTATATATTCTGTTGAGAAAATCATAATAATGGGAAGAAATCATTTGCATTTCAAAAGAAAAATCAGCTATTAAGAAAGCCAATATATTTTCCAGAAAATTTCTCTATTTTAATGTAAGACAGGATTTACATACAAATTTGAAAAACTTGTAGTAATAAAAAAAAAAATAAAGTGTTTCAGAAAGCTTGTAATGAGAGAAAGGTTGTGTGTTTGGTTGTTTTTTTTCCATTACAAATCAAAACACAACAAGTAAAGGGGATGAAAGAATACAGTTTTTGTTGGATATTGTTACAGTAGCATTTTCTACAACAGTGAGGGAGGGGGTGATGGTGTTATCATTATTGTTGTTATTCAGGTACTTTTAATAAGCTTACCAGACCACTTGTATAAACATTTTGTTCAGCTTCAACCTTTAAAATTTCAATAAAAATTTTATTGTTATGCCTTTTTTAAAGATGAGCACTGAGAATAATTGAAATTCACACATTTGTCCCTGGCAGATATCAGAATATTATTCCAGCCTTTTTTCTTACATAAGTCTTGATGTTCATCCTCTTCACCTTCAAATCTTAAGTATAGAATGTGTATTTTAATGAAAAAAACCACATTTTAATGAAAAAAACAGAGAATATTTGCTTTAATTCTAAGATAACCCCAAGGGATTCGTAAGATAGGGAACTCAGTTATGTTAAATGCCAAGATATATCACATATTTAAGAAACATTCACTGTTTTACTTTGGCTGCAGTCTTTAGATAAGATGAAACTTAAACAATAGAATGATATATATATTCACTGAGTTTGAATCTTAAAACCAATTAGAGCTTCTGTTGTCCTACCTTATTCATGAGGTAGTCAGAATGATCGTATAGCAGAAAAATGGACACGCTTTCCCAAAGATGAATTTTTCAGTGAACCTTCAGTAGACATGGCCTGGCCTTTCCCTTTTATAAAGGATATTTTCAAGGAAGGGAAGCTTCCTTTGCAGAGTTCCTAGCTCTTCCCCTAGGGAAAATCAGGCCTCTAAAAGGGAGAAGTCTTCAAAAGCTCAAGTGAGTTTGGGTCTGTTTGGACCAATATTGTAAAAAGGGTGGAATAGACAGGGTAGGAGGAGGGCATTAAAGGATTCAACTTACCAACATGGGGTGACACCTCATTTCTTTCCAGCTTTAATATCATATTCTCTTAACAGTCACATTCTTTTTGTAAATCTACCTTAATGCTAATTTTTCCCTCATTTTCCTATCACACATGTTTTTGCCTGGAAAGCACCATTTGCTGTGACCCCTCTGTGAAGATCACCACTCATTTTACAAATGTATCAGAACAAGCCAAAAATTGTTTTGCATATTTCACCAATTTGCTAATTAAAGTTTTTTTAGTTTTGTTTTGTTTTGTTTTTTTAACCAAAAAATAACTGTTGCCCATTCTATTGAACAGATATGACTTAGAGGAGATCAGAAAAAAAAAATTAAAAACAATCTGCTGACTATTCATAGTAAATCATAGGGTTGAATACAGAAAGGCAAAAATGTTTAGGTGATTTTGGATAATGGAGAACAATTATTTTAGGTGTTTCTCACTTTAAAATTTCATTAATATAGAATATTTTATACATGTACAAATGCATACATATTGGGTAACTTCTATTATTCTTATTTGATAATTGAATTTCTTATTCTTTTCTTCTTCTCCTTATCCTTCAATTACTCATCTGACTGGTGTATACCACTGTCTATCCTTGATGAAATAATTTTGAGGTAGTAGTTTACAATTCTTTCCTGATCATTAAGTAATAAAAGTGCTTTTTGAATCAGCAGGATGCCTTGAGTTGTACTTACAATACCCTCAAACAAATGAAGCTCTCATGTTATAAAATTAAAAATTATCTTAAGAAATCATAGATAATGATATATCTGGCTTATACTGGTCTGGATATTTTTTTAATCATTTGTATCCTTAAAATCACTGAGATCGTCCTGAGTCTTAAAGCACACCATGTTATCCATAATGAATGAGAGGGTAATAATGATAACACTTACAGGAATTTGACATTGCTCACAGGAATTATCATTAACATGAGTAAGAAGAAAAATAAGTTATCCTCCCATCCAAGTAATTTAAGATTCTTTCTTTAATTTTGTATGATATTCAAGTAAGGGTATCGCTACTTAAAACTAAAGAAATTGTCTGGATGAGGCTTTCTGGTGTCCAAGAAAGGTAGACTATGAATGAATAACTCTGTTTCGATCAAACCCAAAAATGTTCATAGAATCATAGAATAGAATATGCTGAATTGCAAGGACCATCGAGTCCAACTCATGGCCCTGCAGAGGACACCCCAACAACCCCACCATGTGGCTGGGAGCATTGTCCAAATGCTTCTTGAGCTTTGTCAGGCTTGGTGATATGACAATGTCCCTGGGGAACCTGGTCCACTGTACAACCACCCTCTGGGTGAAGAACCTTTCCCTAATATCCAACCTAAACCTCGCCAGTCTCAGCCTCCGGCCATTCCCTCAAGTTCTGTCACTGATCACAAGTGAAGAGATCATTCCACTTCTCCTGATGAAGGTGTTGAAGAGCACCATGAGTTCTAGCCTCAATCTCCTCCAGGCTGAAGAATAGTTGCAAGTAGCTTTCCCTGCTCTTTTACACAAATCTCCGATAGCAAAATCTATGGAATTTAACCCAGAAGTATGACATTCAAGTTTGTCCTACAGTTATAATTTTGGTGCAGTTGAATACATCAGATTCATCTGTGCCTCTTTTCATGCCCATAGCAACAGTAAGTAATTAATTTCCTGGAAGGTCAAGGCAGTCCCCATCAAGTCTGTCACGGATGAGACAATGGGCTGATTTGAGACAACAAATGATTGTCAGGTAAGGTGAGTCACAGTGACCTGACAAGGTCTGGCAGGAGTTCTCCAGGCAAGAATTTTGGACAGTCCAGGAGATTCCTCCATTGGGCTGCTATTGTGCCTAGACCAACCAGTAGTCACTACTTGTACCTTTTAATTGACTAATTGACATTCTGGGAAAAAAATCTGGCTATACAAGGGACTTGCTGAGGTAAATACTGCTGTGGGTGAAGAAACTGATCAAATTGAACATAGGTAATTTTTTAAAGTCTAAGCAAATTCTTCTCACAGATGAAGAAATTACCATGAAACATAGCTTTTTTCCATGTAGTTGAGTAAAAGGTTTGAGATAATAGCAATGGTTATGCAGATGCTAGAGGGATTATGTGCAACCGTACTCAATCTGGACCATAAAAATATGGCAGAACAGTTTGGGTAATCTCACATCATGTGAGTATTTTTGTGCAGTTGCAAAGACAGTCAGTAGACTCATGTCAGCGTCTGGACAGCAGCTGACAATGCTGCTGGAGAGATTCAATTCCCAACGTGTTACGTTTTGCAAAAAATTACACAATTGATTTATTGTAAATGCTTTAAGTACAAATAAAACACATCAACATGGAGGCAATATTTCTCATTACTGTGAAATCTTGATGGCTGTCCAGAATCATGCTATTTTTATCTCTGCTGCTCAGATCCAGAAGTTCATAATGGTGATATATTAATATTATAAAAGATGTTTAATCTTGTTAAACGTCAGAGAACATTACATAGAACAGAGAGATTTAATTGAAGTCACATTGGAGATGCATATTTTCCTATCTTCTCTTACAAAAAATTTCTGGGGTGTATTTGCTAACTCCTTAAATCTTAAGACCAAGTTACAGAAGACTCAAGAGAAACGGATTTTCCCCATTTCCCTTCTGAGAGGTGAATCAAAATTTTATCTTTTTGGAAGCTTGCATTTAAAGACTAAGGCTCCCCTTTTAATTTTTTTCTTGATTTTTTTTGGTTTTAGCTTGCTTTTATTTTTTTTTTCCTTGAGATTACTTAAATGTCTAATTGGTTAGTTCATTTATTTATGAGGTTTTGACAGCATTTTGTGCCCAGATGTTACAGAAACATGCTATATTTTTAAATAACTTCTTGATTTATTCCTTAGATAGCAATTTCCTCAAAGAATAAAAAGGCAGTGGCATAGAATCTGAGCTGTGAAACAGTGGATGTAGATGTTCCCATGTATTGATATCTCATTTGATGTAATACTTGATTGAAAACACCAGCTTATATATTTTCCTCAATTTTTATTGAAAGAGTAATAGTGGAATAAAATTCAAACGCACTGAGTAGAAATCATATTTGAATTAGTAATAACATTCAGAGTTATGTCTCATTCCTTAAACAAGCCTGAGTTTCAGAAAAAAATAAAGAAAAAAAAGAAAAAAAAAAAAGATGAAATCTCAGAAATAAAGGATGAAAAACTTTTGGAGAATCCTGAAACTCTAATTCATAATATAATATAGAATTTTTTAAGAATATTAGCAAGTTTCATATCTTAGGTGACACAACAGACACATTGTATTTTATTCAATAATGCAATTCCTTACTAGGATCTATATTTTATAAAAACACTATATATATTTTGACTAGGAAGGATTATTAAAAAATAAAATTC
>VYZP01030449.1:1548-15283 GCA_013400635.1 Hypocryptadius cinnamomeus | reverse complement strand
TGGCCAGGGCAGTGGCAGCCAGGGCAGTGACAGCCAGGGCAGTGCTGGCCAGGGCAGCAGTGCCTGGAGCAGCGATGTCCGAGGGCAGTGACAGCAGCTGCACCGAGGGACAGTTCCCTCCCTGTTCCCAGCTTGGGGACACTCTCCCTGCTCCCGAAATGCCACCCCAGTGGCTGCCAGGGAGGGACATGGGACACAGGAGGGAGGTGCTGCAGGGCAGCATAACTGCCCAGGGAGGGGAATGTGGCACTGCCGGGTCACCAAGAGCTGCCACATCCTCAGCGACTCAGGAAGCCTCTGGTGACATGGAGAGAGGAGAAATAAAGGTGGGTCAGAATCCCTGGGGCATTTGAGTGGGATGTGGCACTGGCCAGCACAGAGAGGAGGAAGCAGAGGGACCATCATGGCACCAGTGCTGGTTTTTGTCACAGTCCCTGAGAAAATGCTTGGATTTTCCCAAGGAAGATTGAGCTCCAGCTGTTCCAGGTGGTCACTGGGTTCTCCTGGCACTGCCAGAGCAGGAGAGACCAGGCAGGGAACAGGACCAGGCTGAAGAAGTCACCTCCATCTCCTCTCCCACTCAGTCCTGCTGGCTCTGTGGCAGCCCCTGGCTCTCTGTGCCTCCTTTTCAGAGTGTGCTGAAGGGGAAGGCTGAGCCCACCCAGCCCTGGGTGCCCTGCACAGCCGAGCAGGGCAGGTGTGTACCCGAGTGTCACTGTGCTAATGAGATTCCCAGGAACTGCCTGTCCCATGGTCCTGGGCAGATGGCTTCTCCATCGGAGCCCTGACATCACTGCGAGCCCTCCCTGTGCTGTGTCAGGAAGTTTTTCTTTCCAAAATAATCTAAACGTGATTTTTCTGACATCTGGGGGTCACTGAGGAATCGGCCAGGTGGGTTTGAGCCAAAGCAACCCCCCACGAGCACAGGACGTGTTTTCCCTGAACACCTCACTCAGTTCTGTCCCCTGCCCTCCTCGGGGGCCCCTCCTCCACCCCAGGCTGTCTCCCCACTTCCTTTGGGACACCTCATTAAGGAACTGGGCCAGCAAACCCCACACAGTACCCAGGTCTTGGAGCATCCTCCCAAACTCAGCCTCCCCTGTGCAGGGCAGCCACTGCTCACCAGGATTCCAGCAGGTGCCTCGAGCAGACAGTGAGGAGGTTTAGGTTAAATATTGGGAATAAATTCCTCCCTGTGAGGGTGGGCAGGCCCTGGCACAGGTTTCCCAGAGAAGCTCTGGCTGCCCCATCCCTGGAAATGTTCCAGGCCAGGCTGGACAGGGCTTGGAGCACCCTGGTCTAGCAGAATGTCCCATGAGCTTTAGGGTCCCTTCCAGCTGTCTGGGTTTGGAAAGACAGGTGTCTGCTTAAGGAAGGCAGGAGCCTCCTGTGAAATGGCAAATGTAAACCTCCCTCTCTGAATTATTATTATTTTGAAACTAAGGGGCTCTCATGCCAAGATATGGGAGCAGGAATAACAGTTCTTTACTAGGAAAACTAAAAATACAAATGCCATAGTACAAACAAAAACAAAACACTGCCAGAGTCAGAACAGGAGCTGACCCCTGTGGGTCAGGGTGGTGGCACAGTCCCATCCCATGGGGGCTCAGCCCTCCTGCAGTGCCAGCTGTGGTTCTGCTGGAGCAGGGATCCTGGACAAGGGGGGAGTTTTCCTCTGAAGCTCCAGGGCTGCTGGAGATGGGCCTGCTCTCCCTCTGGGAATGCAGGGCAGAAGAAAGCTGCTCCTCTGGGAATGCAGTGGGCAAAGGCTGCTGTGGTGTTCCAGGGGCAGATTGTATCCAGGTAGGAATGCTTGGCTCCTCCCCTGGGCGGAGCATCTCCCCATGGGAGGCTGGAATTTGATCAGCCATGCAGGGACACTCAATGGCCCATTAGCAGAAGATAATTAATAATTAATGGCCCATGAACAGAAGAGATCTCCTGCAGGGAGGATTGGTTGTGGGAGAGATAAAGAAAACTGCCCAACTGACAGAAGATAACTGCCCCACCTTTAACAGATGGCAAATAGAATACACACCCAGCTGCACCGGAGACACAACCCAGCCCACTCCACCGCTCTGTCGCTGTTGGTGCTGGTGGCAGCTGGTCCCTGAACCATCAAGGGGTCAGGGCTCAGAAGCTGTCCCTGGGCCCGAGATGTCCCGAGTGTGCCAGCAGCTCCCAGCAGTTAAATCCTGCTGAGCAAACCCAGCAAAGCCATTTATTGGGGATTAGCCAAGGATGAGCAATCCAGGCCCTTCTTCTGCAGGCTGGAAGCTGCAGCGCTGGACCCAGCGATTCCAGCTGGGCGAGTGGGACTCACAAAGTGGGATTGGCTGATTTCACCAAGGGGAAACTGAGGCACGACAAAGTACCTGGCCTCTCATCATCCCAGGGTTTCCCTAAATCCCGTTGGAAGCAGCAGCTGAGCAAGACTCCCAGCAGTGCAAGCTGCTGTGCCCAGGGATTCGGGGACAGTTCTGCTCCCTGATGTGACACACATGTCACTCGCTGGCCCTGCCCATGGTGAGAGCTGCAGGGCCTGGGTCTGGGTGCCCTCCCTGGGGGCACTGATGGCAGTCCCCAGAGGGACCCCAGCACCAATCCCCCGTGGCCGTGGGCTGCAGGCAGCCGGGCAGGGCTGGGACACTCCTGGTGCCAGCAGCGTCCCCCTGGCTCCCCTGGCCCGGCCAGGGGACAGCCCTGCCAGTGTCCCCTGGTGTCCCCCTGCCCTGCCAGGGGCCGGGCTCAGCGAGAGGCTGCAGTGGCCGGAGCAGCCTCGGCTCTCCCTCCCGGGAGGCTCCCGGGGAGCGCAGGCACAGGGAGGAGCCGGGATGACGGAGGGAACACGGAGTGGGTGGGAGAACAAAGCGCTGCGGATGCTGCGCTGGGCCTGGGAAGATGGAGGCACCGGGAGAGAATGAGGGATACAGGGTGGGAATGAGGGATACAGGGAGGGGATAAGGGATGCAGGGAGGGGATGAGGGGTGCAGAGAGAGGATGAGGGATACAGGGTGGGAATGAGGGGTGCAGGGTGGGAATGAGGAATGCAGGGTGGGAATGAGGGATACAGGGTGGGAATGAGGGATACAGGGAGGGGATAAGGGATGCAGGGAGGGGATGAGGGGTGCAGAGAGAGGATGAGGGATACAGGGTGGGAATGAGGGGTGCAGGGAGGGAATGAGGGGTACAGGGTGGGAATGAGGAATGCAGGGAGGCTCTGGCTGCTGCAGGAGGGGAAGGGGCAGTGGGGCTGGCACCCACAGTGCCACAGTCAGACACATCCCTGCTGCCATCCCTGAGGGCCTGGGATGGCTCCACAGCAAACCCAATCTCTGCCATGGCCCTGGGGCTGGGGGAGCAGAGCTGTGTGTTCTGGGGGAGCCCAAAATGCTCCGGGTCCCCCTTGCTGCCGGGCTGGGGCACAGCCCGAGCCCTGTCCCTCCTCACCTGCCCCAGCGCCTGTTTCACGAGTGAGTAATGCTGAATTACAGCGCTAAGGAGCTCTCTGGGGATCCTTCTGAATAACAGGAATAGTTTATACGATTTGCATAATTGGTATGATGGGATTTTGCATCACGTTGCTGAGCTCGGGGAAGCGTCCCGGGCAGAGCCGAGGTGCTGCTGGGGGCTGTGGGCACCCTGGGGGGCTGTGGGCACCTTGGGGGGCTGTGGGCACCTCTGGGGGCTGCCTCCCCCCTGCCCAGCCCTGCCTGGGAAGGACCAGCCGATCACAGAGAGGTGGCAGAAGGGACAGGTTCAGGTCCCGCTGCCATCCCCTGCCTCTGTCCCCCCTTCTGTCCCTCAAGCTGGCACTGGGCTGGTCACAGCCCCACAGTCCCTCGGGCACGTCTGCCTGTGCCATGGCCACTTCTGGCGGCTGTGGCTGCCCATCCCAGCCCCGGGAAGCAGCAAAACGCTGGATCTCGGGCCTGAAGGACACGGTGCCAAATTCCCCAGCTCCTGTTCCAGCCCCAAGGCCACCCAGCTCCCTGCACGGCATCTGCAGCCTTTCCGCAGGGACGCGGCTCCTCCTGCTTCAAAGCACAGCCCAGCCCCGGGACTGCTCTCCTCTCGTTTCCTCTCTCGCTAATTAATCACGGAGCCAGCCCCGGAGCAGCCTGGCACGGCTCTGCTGTGCTGCCCGAGCGGCAGCCAGGGGCAGGGGACACGGGCTGGGGACAGGGGACACGGGCTGGGGACAGGGGACACGGGCAGGGGACACGGGCTGGGGACAGGGCTGGGGACAGGGGACACGGGCAGGGNGGGGGGCTGTGGGCACCTTGGGGGGCTGTGGGCACCTCTGGGGGCTGCCTCCCCCCTGCCCAGCCCTGCCTGGGAAGGACCAGCCGATCACAGAGAGGTGGCAGAAGGGACAGGTTCAGGTCCCGCTGCCATCCCCTGCCTCTGTCCCCCCTTCTGTCCCTCAAGCTGGCACTGGGCTGGTCACAGCCCCACAGTCCCTCGGGCACGTCTGCCTGTGCCATGGCCACTTCTGGCGGCTGTGGCTGCCCATCCCAGCCCCGGGAAGCAGCAAAACGCTGGATCTCGGGCCTGAAGGACACGGTGCCAAATTCCCCAGCTCCTGTTCCAGCCCCAAGGCCACCCAGCTCCCTGCACGGCATCTGCAGCCTTTCCGCAGGGACGCGGCTCCTCCTGCTTCAAAGCACAGCCCAGCCCCGGGACTGCTCTCCTCTCGTTTCCTCTCTCGCTAATTAATCACGGAGCCAGCCCCGGAGCAGCCTGGCACGGCTCTGCTGTGCTGCCCGAGCGGCAGCCAGGGGCAGGGGACACGGGCTGGGGACAGGGGACACGGGCTGGGGGCTGGGGACACGGGCAGGGGACACGGGCTGGGGACAGGGCTGGGGACAGGGGACACGGGCAGGGGACACGGGCTGGGGACACGGGCTGGGGACACGGGCAGGGGACACGGGCAGGGGACAGGGGCAGGGGACAGGGCTGGGGACACAGACTGGGGACACAGACTGGGGACACGGGCTGGGGACACCCGTCACGCGGCAGCGCTGGCCCTCGGGGACACCCAGCGTGGCCACGGCTTCACCCACGACTTGAGGAGCCACATTCCACGGCAGGGCAGGGTAGCAAAGTGGTGACACGGGGACAAGTGCCACCTCCCAGTGCTCCTTCCACCCATCACCATGGGTCCTGCATCCCCCAGGAGGAGGAATTCTGGCTCCTAGGTCAGAACAGGGCCTGCTGAGGCATTTCAGCCCTGCTGAGGAATCTCAGCCCTGCTCAGACATTTCAGCCCTGCTGAGGAATCTCAGCCTGGGGAATCTCAGCCCTGCTCAGACATTTCAGCCCTGCTGAGGAATCTCAGCCCTACTGAGGAATCTCAGCCCTGCTCAGACATTTCAGCCCTGCTGAGGAATCTCAGCCCTGCTCAGACATTTCAGCCCTGCTGAGGAATCTCAGCCCTACTGAGGAATCTCAGCCCTGCTCAGACATTTCAGCCCTGCCGAGGGACCTCAGCCCTGCCAAGCAGTGGCAGCTCCCGTCTGGCACCAGGAGCCAGCAAAGGTCACATTCCCGGCCGTGGCCGCGCCGCGCTCGGACAGACCCGCTTTGTTCCCAGCGCTGCTCTAATTAGGAAATTGCGCTGATTTTTTTTTTCCCCCGCAGTTGAACTATCAAAACTTGAGCTTGTTCCCTGCCAAAGCCTCTTCTACTCTGCTGGTGACTCAGCGTGACACCAGGGCACTGGAAATATGGAAGAGGGAAAGGGAAGGAGCCAGGGGTTGGCTCCCAGTGGGGGGATGGCACTGCAGGGTTTGGGTGCAGAATGCAGCACCCCAGCAGTGCCCCCAAGTGTGGGAAGCACCTGAACCCCTGGAACCCCACACAGGGCAGGGCAAGCTTAGGGTGTGGATAATGAAGAGGAGGAGGAGGAGGAAGATGAAAGATCCACCAAACTGTGCCTGGTTCTGAGTTAGGGTTTGCCAGGGAGGGTGGGGGACAAGGGACACTGTGAGCTCATTCCCCTGGGGAGGGAGCTGAGGGCTGCTGAGAGGGGACAGCGAGAGCCCCCAGGGCCTCTGAGCCCCTCGTGCCAAAAAGCAGCAGGACCCAGATGAGAGGCCACGGATCCGACACCTCCGGGGTTCCCAGCTCTGTTTTGTTTTTCCATGGGTGTCCCAGGAAACATCGGAGGCAGCGCAGCATGACAGCGTGTCAGTTGGCTCCCAGTGTCGGGGTGCAGCCGTGTCGGGGTGCAGCCGTGTTGGGGTGCAGCTGTTCTGGGGGTGGGCTGGCAGCCCCCTCCCCGGCAGTGCCATCCAGCTGTGTTGACATGGAAACTGCCAGGGCTCTGCCGCCGCCTCCCGTTACACAATTCCCTCAAAACCCCGGGAAGAGGCTGCTGAGGAGGGGAGGCAGCTCCCGGCCTTTGACCCAAACCAGCCTCGTGTCAGCTGCGGGCACACGGAGGGGTGGGGGTGGCTGGGGAGGGCCCAGCACAGCCCCAGGGAGCGGTGCTGGTGCCCAGCTGCCTCCTGGACAACAGGGAATAGGAGTCTATTTAAAGGCACTGCTGCTTGCATAAGGCTGGCTGGAATTCCTGCTCCAGTCCCAGACCTCGCTGAGGGTGGGGGATGAAGGCTCTGCAGGCAGCACTCCCGGCTGGGCACATCCCATGGGATGGAGCAGTGTCCCCAAGGAACAGGGGCTGTCCCTGTGCGTGGAGCAGGGAATGGGCAGCAACATCCCACACAGCTCCTCGTTTCCCCCTTCCCCTGCACGGGAATCCCACAGAGCCACACCAGCTGCTGGGAATAGCACCAGGAGGAGTGAGTGCTCCTGGAATGCTGCATTCCCTGTCACTGTCACACGAGCTGTGTCACACCTCTGCCCCGGCAGGTTTGCCCTGGGCATTGTCCAGTGGCCAGAACCTCTCCAGAGGGGCCAGGCCATGCCAGGGCCGTGCCAGGGCCGTGCCAGGGCTGGGGGCTCCGGGCACTGCGGGGGCAGCCGAGGCAGGAGCTGAGGTTTGTTCCTGTTCTCCAGGGTTCAATTAACAACGAGCAGCGCTGCCTCCGCGCTCCTCTCGCTCAACATCTGGCCAACTCAAACACAGCTGGAAGAGCTCTGTGTGCAGCCCTCCCGGTGGGAGCTGGCTCCCACCCTGCTGCCACAGCTGAGGGGCACGGGGAGCGCTAATTAAACACTCCAAGCTCGGCACAGCTGCTTTCCCAGGGCCCGGCGGGACTGGCCAGGGGGGCTGAGCTGCCCCGAGGGTACGGCTGGCGCAGGCAGCGGGGTCCGGGGGCATCCCGCTGCTCCCAGCAGCAGGAGAGATGAAAATCCAGAGTAACAAGGGAGCAGCTGCTGCCCAAGCACAGCCAGAGGCTCAGGAACACCCCAGGTGGGGCCTCACCCTGCACCGGGTGGAGCGTGGGGCATCCCCAGCCCCTGTGCCCCTTCCAGACGGGGACAGTCACACACAGGGGCTCAGGGGGGGCTGGACAACTCCACAGGGATGGAAGCACAAAGTCCTACAGAGGGAGGTGAAATGGGATGGGACAGTGAGGTCCCTCAGGAGGGAGCCACACGTCCACGTGAGCCCTGGGTCTGCGCACAGAGTGGCCACGGGTCAGTTTGACAATTCCAGAGTAATTCTTACAAATCCCCTAATTTGGCCTTGCTGTAAACCCAAGGAGGGGAGGGCAGTGGCAGAGGCTCTCAAAAACCCCAGCCACGCCAGGGCCGTGCCAGGACTGTCCCAGCACTGTCACCTCCCAGGGCCATCCAGGGCTGTTTGTGTCACACACTCACACACGGAGCCTGCTCTGAAATCTCCTGCCCACATCTCTCCCAGGAGCAAGGAGGGCAGGGAGGAGGAAGGCAACTCCTGCTCATCCAAAACACTCCCAGTGCAAACACGAGGCTGGAAGAGGAGTCGGTGGAGCCACTGGAGCCAGTTTATTGTCACAGCACAGCACAGAGGTCACAGCCCGCTCCTGGCCCTTCCTCCCGAGGAACCCGGCAGGAGCTGATGGGGCAGCAGAGGAAGCTGCTCCCAACTTTCCAGCTGCATCAGTAAATGGCCCCTCCGCCAACCAATGGAAGGAGCTGCATTAACCCCTTCAGCACCAGCCCCACACCCAGGAGGAGTGCAGCCACCAGGACCCAGCCTGGGCCTGGCAGAGCCCCTGGGAAGGCTGGCTCATCTGTCCTGCTGCCAGGACGTTCATCAGAGAGGAAACCAAAGCAGAGGGACTGCAGCACACCCTCCTCAGGCCTCTCCCGTGGCGATGCCAACCCCAGGGAACAGGGTGTTCCCAAAGCACCAGCAGTGGAAGCTGCACTCCCAGGACAGATCCCTTCCAGAGCCTCCTGGGAGTGCCCCGCAGATGAACCAGGGCCACGTTAAACAGCCCAGCACCCGCTGGCTCCGGGCTGAAGGAGCCCTGAAGGAAAAGGAATGCTCCTGCCAGCACGGCACCGGCGAAGCCAAGGCTCTCTCTGGTGGGAATGGGCTGCGTTGCAGCACAGCCGGGACTGAGCAGAGAGAATGAACCACCGGGAGCAGAGCAGGAGCCTGTGCTGGGAGGGCTGGGGGCAGGAGCTGGCTGTCCCCACAGCGACTGGGGTGACCAGAGACATGGCCCTAGGACCACCCAACATCCTGGCCAGCTCCAGAGGCAGCAGCTGCTTTGCCAGCACTGTGCTGGTGTCAAACACAGGGCAGGGGCTGCGAGGTTGCTATGGAACATTAGCGAGGACACAGCAGAGGGGGTGCAAATGGGGTGGCTCCAAGGCACTCACTGCCTTGGGGACACATGAGGAGGACGAGGATGCCCTGGCCAGTCTTTGGAACACCACAGAGAGGACATGGACAGCACGACTCCACCCAGAGCTGCTGCTGGCCCAGCACCACAGGGAGCACCCCAGTCCCTGGGATCACTTTTTGTCTAGCACCAGATCCCACAACCCCACAAAGTCTCCAAGGACCCTCTGGTCCTTCTGCTGTCACAGAAGTGCAAATTAAGGGTTGTGGCTTCAAGAACATAATAAATAAAGATCTGCAGTGTCCTGAAGAGCATCTGCAAGCTGGCAGGTGAACTCATTCCAAGAGCAGCCAAATCCGCCACCACCTGGCTGCCAGCAGCGTTCCAGGGCCTTCAGCATCCCAGTGAGTCCTCAGAGGGGTTGGGGCTCCCTGCAGCTGCTCCCAGAGCACTTTGGAGTGGTGATTTCTGCAGCTTCAGCCCCCGTGTCCAGAGCAGCACAAGGAAACGTGTCCGAGTCCCCGAGGAAAGGTCCGGCAGGAGCACTGGAACACAGTCCGTGGGATCCATCGGTCCATCCCAGGCAAAGCTGAACTCTGGCGCTGCAGCAGAGCCCACGAGGGAGGAATCCTGGCTCCTGACACTGCCAGGAGCTCCAGGCTGGCATGGCAGGAGATTTCTGCCAGCCCAGGGCTGCCCAGCTCCGTGGGGCTCTGCACCCGGGGCCGAACCCTGCCCGGCTCCTCAGCTCACAGCAGGTCAGAGCTGCTGCAGCAGGAGCAGGGCTCAGCAGCCAGGCTGAGCCTGGCCCAAACCAAACCCCCTGGGGCTGGTTCTGCACGAGCCAGTGCAGCAGGACAGGGACACGGCCAGCCCTGCACAGATGGACCCAGGAGAGAGAAGGGACAGAGGGACACCGACACCAGAGTGCTCCACGGGGCTCGTGCTCACCCAGCCCATGCCCAGCACAAAGATGGTCACTCTGAGCATGGGATTTCCTGGGATTTGGCCAGAGCAAAGGCAGACTGACCACCAGAATCAAACCTACAGAGAAAAATTTGGCTTTGGATGATTTAGAGTTGCTGTTTAATCCCGAGACAGCGCAGCTGAGTGAGTTTGGAATTTAAGTTACAAAAAAAGAAAGCGCTAGAAAATAATCTTGATACAAGAGCGATAATCAGCTGAGGTTCCCCACCCTGTGCAGGGAATCCTGCTCCACAATCCACCCAGCACAGCTGGGATGCTGCCAAGGCATTGCCTGCTCCCAGCACACACTGGGAGGGCAAACTGTCCAGGGTGAAAGTTTGGTGAGAGAATCCCCAGCATTGGGAGTTAAGATGCTGCCACCAGCTCTGGCTTTGGCCTGTTCTTGATGGGTGACACTTCTGTGGAAGGAAAAGAAACTTGTTACAGAATTAGGGAATGCAAATATTCTGCAGCCATCTCCTGAGGAGGATCCAGGGCTCAGACTCCACTCTGCACAGCACCTGAACTAAGAGAAATTGGTTATAAATAATCCCACATTCCCATGTGGAAATGCCCCCTTTCTCACAGCACTGAAGAATTACAGACTTTCAGAACATGCCCAAAGCTCCCAGCCCAGGGACAGATCCTGGGCAGGAGCAGGGCCAGCTCTGCCCTCACCCCTGGGCCATGTTTTGTTTGGCCTCAGTGCTGACATCTGAGCCCTGTTTAGGAGTAAACAAGCTCCAAGGAAACCAGCCCCATTCCCCACATGCCAGATTTCTCCTGGGCAGATTCCACAGAGGGAAATGGCTTCTTCCAGCTCCTCTTTGCACAAGCAGGGAGCTCCAGCTCCTGTGAGCGACAGCTCAGGGCTCTGCTGTCCCAGGAGAAGAGTCTTCAGCAGTCTGAGTTTTCAGCTCCTCAGCACAGACACCTGATGAATCCCAGTGGGCTCCTTCCCTGCCAGGCAGGGCCACCAGGGCCTGTTTGGTGACTTTCTTAGTGAGCTGTCCCTCTTCCCAGCTTCATTCCCACACAATTCATCCACCGAGGCTTCGGATCGCTCAGGAACACTCAGGGACCACCAGCTGTGTGCTCTGACAATCCTGGAACTGTGGGGACTCCAGTGATCCTCATCCAGCTGCTTCCAAACCACTGGGAAGTGAGGTGGGAAGAGCTCCAAGTCATCCCAAGCCTCAGGGAAATCCAGTGTTGTGCAGGGTGAATCCAGCATCCACAAAATACCCTGTGCTGTATGATGGGACCGGCCCGGGGCTGTGGGAGGAAGCCTCGCCTGGCTCAGGCAAGGAAGGAATTCCCCATGGAGACTCCCGATGAATGAGGTGTCCCAGGGCAGGAGGCTGCCTCAGAGCAGGTGCAGGATGTGACAAGAACAGCAGGTGTCACACAGGGAGCTCCCCAAGGCAATGACCAGATGCCAACAGAACAGCGAGCGGAGCCTCGGGTGCTCCCGGAGCGAGGGCTCAGCTGGGCCTGTCCCCACTCCAGGAGCTGCTGTCCCCTCCCATTTCCCAAGACACTTCCACAGGGAGAGGGTCTCAGAGCACTGCAGGGGACAGGAGCACCAGAGGCCAAAGCCGTGCAAGGAGAACATACCTGGGATCTTCTCTGGGAGCGGCTCCGAAGGAACTTCTGGAAGCTCCAACTGTTCCTGCGAGGACATCACAGACAATGTGTCACACGTGTCACAGAGCAGAGCTGTGGGCAAGCACTGGCGGGGGGCAATGTCCCACATTTCCCCCCAGACTGAGCTCTGAGAGTGGCAAAAAGGTATTTGAACTGCTGTTAAAAACAGCTTCCTGAAAATGTGGATTTTAAGCACAAAAACACCAACCCCACCTGAGTAATAGCATTTAATTCTTCTAGAATGGCATCTTCATCCTCCTCAGTCAGGCTGCCAGCCAGGAGCTCATCTATTTGCTGTGGGACAGAGGGAGGGACATCACATCCCAGCCTGCTGGCTCTTGGATGCAGTGCCCACCCCAGCAGCTCTGTGCAGAGGCTGCTCCCAGCCCCTCACGCACGCACCCTCTGGTACTCCACAGCGTCCTGGGTTTCTCCTATTATCCTTTCCACCTCTTCTATGGACATAACCTGCAGGGCAGAGCCAAAACCCAGCTGTGGGAGAGGCCTGCAGGGAGGCAGCCCCAGCCAGGCCCCTCTGAAGTGCCCCAGCCACAGGTACCTGGTGCATTTTGTTCAGACACTCGTTGCCTATTTTCAGGCCCTCGATGACCTTCATTTCAATCTGGGTGAATTCAATGTCCTGGACCTGCAGTGGGAAGGAGAAAGGGAAGAGCCTGCCACACCTTGGCCAGGCACTGTCACAGGCTGCCCTGTAACCCTGCAGGGATTTAACAGCTATGGGGATGTGGCAGCTGGGGACAGTGGTGGCCCTGGCAGTGCTGGTGAGGGACTGGGCTGAGAGGGCCCTTCCCACCTAAATGATTCCATGGTTGCCATTCTTAGGCACACACAGGCTGCCAGGACCACCAGAGAAGCTGCAAGGGGCAATCAGTGGAGCCCTTTCAGTCCTGCCAGTGGCACCAGCAGCAGGAAACATCCACACAAAAAGCTCAGCACGGGCGGCTGCACCAGCAGGTCCAACAGCCTGTGAGGTGATTTCACCAGATTTTCCAGCTGCCAGTCCCAGCTGAGACCTCCCCAAACCCAAAACACATCCAGCTCTGAAATGACAGGGCTGGCACAAGCCAGGAAGGCCCCAGTGCAGCCATCCCCCCTGTGAGTAAGGTTTCAGCAATTTCCAAACCACACATTTAGCAGGGAACCTGCAGGTTCCAAACACACCACTCCGTGGCTCCGGGGAAAATCGTGGCTCACGCACAATTTTGGAGACATTTGCCCTTGGACAGAGGCTGAACACCTGCCAGGACCTGCCAGCTGGAATGGAGTGGAATTCCAGGGGAGCCCCACCCCAGAACACGCCCAGCCTGGCTCACCATCCGCTCCAGGTTGCTGATCTGGTTCTCTGTTTTATCCAGCAGCTGCTCCTGGTACCGTTTCTTCTTCAGCAGGAGCATGGCTTTCCTGAGGGACACAGAGGGAGGGACACACAGCAGGGCTGAAGCAGCTGAAGCCTAAAGGAGCCCATCACAGCCACGACTGTTCTGTGCTGCTGCTAAAAGGGGACAACCTGTGTGCAGCTGAACCAGCAGCTCGGACCTGCTCCTGCGAGCAGCAAGGACGAGCAAACTGGGTACTGGGAATAAATCCTGCCCTGGCAGGGTGGGCAGGCCCTGGCACAGGTGCCCAGAGTAGCTGGGGCTGCCCCTGGACCCCTGGCAGTGTCCCAGGCCAGGCTGGGCAGGGCGTGGAACACCTGGGACAGGGGAAGTGTCCCTGCCAAGGCAGGGGTGGAATGGGATGGGCTCTAAGGTCCCTCCCGACCCAAAGCCTTCCTGGCTCCCGACTCCCGCAGTGCTGCGGTGTTTCCCTGCCGGTGACACGCTGGCGGTGGCAGTGTCCCCTCGGCCCCGGGTGGCCCCTGCCCCTCACTCTTTCTTGCCGTCCCGCAGCAGCTGCCGGGCCAGCGCCCGCTCCCGCTCCAGCCCCAGGCTCAGCCGCTTCTGGTACTGCCGGAGCTTGTCCCGCTGCTGCTTCAGTTGCTGCGGGACAGACGGACACGGGGGATGCGGGACGGGCGGACAGGGGGACGGACAAGGGGACAGAGGGACGGACAGAAGGACAGAGGGGGACGGAGAGGGGTCACAGCTCAGCCCTGGCAGCTCCAGCGCCCCCTCAAGCAGCGCCGCTCCCCCCGCCCGGTCTGTCCCCGCCGTGTCAGCGACAGCACCGGGGGTCGCTCAGCCCCAGCCGGGCCGGTCTGTCCGCCGCTCACCGGCACGGCCCGGCCCGGTTCATCCCGCTCCCCCCGCTCACCGGCACGGCCCGGTCCGGTCCCTCCCGCTCACCAGCACGGCCCGGTTCATCCCGCTCCCCCCGCACACCGGCCCGGTCCCTCCCGCTCACCAGCACGGCCC
>VYZP01030448.1:0-15922 GCA_013400635.1 Hypocryptadius cinnamomeus | reverse complement strand
CCTGACCAACAGGGTGTCAGGCTGTATTCTGTCAGTAGGTTTTTTTTGTTTGTATTATTACATTTGTATTTTTAGTTTTCCTAGTAAAGAACTGTTATTCCTATTCCCATATCTTTGCCTGAGAGCCTTTTAATTTCAAAATTATAATAACTCAGAGGGAGGGGGTCTACATTTTCCATTTCAGGGGAGGCTCCTACCTTCCTTAAGCAGACACCTGTCTTTTCAAACCAAGACATTAGAATAGACACACTCTGCTGACTGCATCAGTGCCCAGAAACTCAGCATGGTTAATGAGAACTAATTCCTAAGTCTCTCCATCTCTACCACAGATGAGTGAGGGAAAACAATCTCTTGGGAAGTGCCCTTGGAATATGCCAGTTCCCGAATCCAACCCAACAATTGCTTGGAAAAGCATTCGTTAAAACGGGCCAGAATTGCAGCCAAGAGTGTGCTAGCAACTTTGCAACCTGGATCACCATGTTTGAGTGTCAGGCACAGGGAATTTCCTCATGCAAAGTATGAAAGAGGAGGCAGATGCCCTGCTTGGGGTCTGCATCCCTATTGCTTGTAGGGGTGAAGGGGATGTCTCAGGAAGGTAACCTAAATCCCCCTTCCAAGTCTGATGACTCTCAATCAGAGGTCTGTCTGATACTGTTCAATGTCACCATGACCTCGTGTTGTTCAAACAGTGCATGGCACAGCTACCCTCTCCTAAGGCAGTTGTACTGTACTTCCTGTGCAATGCCCTATTGCTGGAAATCTTCAAGGTCAGGTTGGACAGGACTTGGAGCAATCTGGTCTAGTGGAAGGTGTCCCTGCCCATGGCAGGGAGTTGGACCGGGATGATCTTTAAGGTCCTTTCAAACCCAAACCATTCTGTGATTCTGTCACCTGGAACTGGCCTGATTCTCCAGAATCTTTGTGTCACTCAGAGATGTTGTTTTATACATTTAAATACTTCTTATATTCAGTGAAGAAGTGAGAGGAAAATGAGTAGCTTTAAGAGTTTATTAAAAAAAAATATTCTGGGTATAGTAAAAAATATCTGTATTCTAAGGTACCATATTGGTTGCTCCTGTAGCACTAAAACTGATGCTGGTTTGGAGAAAGATCCTGTCATTCTGAGACTTCCCTCATTATTATTCAACATTCCAAGGCAAATTTATGTGGAAGGCACCCAAAAAGTTACAAATTCCTTCTGCAACCTGAAATAAACCGTGAAAATGTTACTTTCCCCTTATTTTCAGAACAACAGGTCATAGTGGTATCTGGACCTTTGAAGAATTCTGCACACCAAATTAGCTCTCAAAGTATTCAAGGAACGTGCTAGAACTCATCCTAAAAGAGGTCGGTCTCACAGCTCACTTAAACCTTTGCTCAAGTAGCAAGTATGAACCATGGACCATCTCCAATCTGGATGTAACCAACAGGCACAGCTTAGTCCAGCTCTCAAATTCTTTATCAAAGAGATTTTCAATGCTCTTAATTTTGCTGAGGAAGATTTTAAGAACTGCTCTTTTCACATGAAATGGAGGGTTGAACTGAAATAGCAGCCAATTACATGTCTCCTAATTTTCTGCCTTGTTCTGGTCCCAGCCTTACAAAGAATAATTAGAATTGACAGGGAACCCAGTGCTGACCTGAAATAAAACTCAGTGAAAAAGAGTATATCAGGTGTCAGGTGACCTTTTGCGAGCCATGTTCAATAGAAAAATTTCCCAGTGAGGTTAAAGAGAGTTTATGTATCTACAGACCTGATGAGAACATAAGGCTGTACAGGACAGGGCAGATGCTTTACAAATGCATAGGCAGTAGATCTTATCAGATGACAGTAGCCTGGGGAGGTGGTGGCCTGATCCTTATCCATTAAAGCCTAGCCTGGTCTCTACAAATATCAGTGAACACCACACTGCTCTTGCGTGAGTCATTGCCCACCCTGGTTGTTTTAATTGCATTTTCCCTTTGACTGAGGATCACTGAAGTTGGTGGCAAGATGAAGGTGACCTGAACACCCTCTTTCAGCCCAGCCAGGGCACACCGGGGTTAAAATGAGCTCCCAGTTGTCTCTGGAGATGCTTGTCAAGTCCTGTGTAGGCATAGATTGCCTTTATCTACTGAGGTCAAAGGAAAGACAAAAGGGGGAAGGAAGGACAGAACAGGGCAAGGTTTAACCACTTCAAGCTTCCACCTTCTTTGAAGGACTTTAAAGAGAGGCTACATTTGCTCAGCAACAGCACAGGGTGTTCAATGTATTCTGCTGACAGTAGGTCTGCTGGCACTGAGCCAGGCCAATTCCCTCTTCTTGATGTACACATACAAAATATGAATAATGCAGAAAAAGGAGATGGGGGACTTCATGCTGGAGTCCTGCACAGGAGGAATATTTCTAGCTTAATCTGGAAAAGTACATCTTGGTGAAAAAAGAAAACTATTCTGATTTTTCACTAAAAAAAGAAAACTTTACAAAATGTTGGGCCTGAAATATTTAATTAATTCTAAAATGAAACTTTAATTTTCTTTTTCAGTTTCTTTAATTCTTTCCCATCCCATTTTTCCCCCTTATTGTACTCAGGACAATGCCAAAAGCTGTAAATCCTCATACGAAGCAAAGTGCTTCACAAGGAGTATTTCAGAACATCAGATTTCTCTTTAATGTTTCTCTCTAAACAAAACAGCAACAAAAAAAGAGACACATTTGAGCCAAACTAAGCAGAAAATATGTCCGGGATTTTGAAATTATTTTTCCTTTCTGGAATGCAGTGTCACTTACTCTTAAATATTCTACTGCTCTTAAAACCAGAAAAAAGATATTTGGTGAAATGAAGTAGTGGGAAACCCAGAATCCATAATAATGGCTGGTTGAACTCAATGCCAAAGGAGGACACTGAACTTCAGTATATAATGAGATTTAATCAAGTCATCTGTTTAGATGGATATCAAGAGTATTCAGAGTTTTCTTCAGCATTTAACTGCTCCTGAAAAACCATGAGCCAAAGCAGGAGTTATTCCATGATACAGGAATCTCCTCCAATCCCCCTCTGGATGTCTGGTTCTCGCAGTGATTGGCCAAAGATACTGGCCTAAATGGGTTCCAGGCAAATTCTGCTCAGAAAGGATTGCTCAGATGAGGAGCAGGCTTGTGTTTCAAGCCTAAAGCTGTTCTCTTTTCTAATGTGAACAAAAAGAAATACATTTGGACTCAGCATAAACAGGTGCATTCTCCTGCAAACACAACTGATTGAAAAGACAAGCCTGATCAATGGTTACTGCTCTGCAAGAGTCAAAACCTGCCTCCTAACCCATTTCCAGCCCCAAAGGAATTCTGCCCCATGCTGAGGTCCCTCATGGAGTAGTAAACAGTGCAATATAATATTGCCTTGCAGAGAAATAAACCTAAAATTCTGGGCCAGAGTGATTTCTTGCTTTGCCTGACATTTTACTGCAACACAACATGTCCCCTGCACCCCAAAATACTGGAGCTGTTGGAATGAGTTTGGAGAAGGCAACAGAAATGCTGTGAGGGCTAGAATCCCTCTGCTCTGGAGACAGGCTGGAGGGCTGAGGGTTTTCACCTGGAGAAGGCTCTGAGAGACCTTAGAGACCTGGCCAGTACATAAAGAGGCTCCAAGTGAGCTGGAGAGGGACTTTAGACAAGGAACTGGAGTGACAGGACAAGGGGAATGGCTTCTCATGGACAGAGGGCAGGGTTACATGGGATATTGGGCAGAAATTCTTGGCTGTGAGGGTGGTGAGGCCCTGGCACAGGTTGCCCACAGAAGATGTGACTGCCCCATCCCTGGAAGCATTCAAGGTCAGGTTGGATGGGGCTCAGAGCAACCTGGCCTAGTTAAAGGTGTCCCTGCCCATGGCAGGGGGCTGTAACAAGATGATCTTTAATATCACTTCCAATTCAAACCAGTATGTGATTCTGTGATTCAGCCATTTAATTCCATTTTTCATCCCAGCCTTCGTTAGTTAAAAGGTCAATTTCAACCAACTTCTATTTTCAATGGTCTCGTCAACATACAAATTTGCCACTGCAAGTGCAAGAACACCCTTGTCACTGCCTGCTGCATCCAGTGGCCCATCTCCAGCTCCTACATGGAGGCTTAATGACAGATTTATCCTCTAATCCCTGTGCTGTGATCGTGAACACAATAATTTACTGTAAAGCTTCAGTGAGATTGTGAAGGGTACAAAGAGGCTCCTGGTGGCCAAGAGTATTTTTTTCCCAAACATTAATAATCGACCTCTAAGACATGCACATACACACCCAGACACACCCAGACACACACACACATAAACACATGTACAGAGAGCTAGTCTGTTTGGATAAGCCAATTGTGTACAAAGACTAAAACAATATGAACTATATTAATTAATTATTTTGAAACTTGGGCAATGGACAATGAAGTGAATGTGAGCAGGATGGGGAGGGACCAGTATCTCTAAACATCCCTGGTTAAGGCCCATCAAGCACAGCACTGGCACAAAAGTGGAGAAAAGTACTGAGCCTCCAAGAAGATGACTTTAGCACTGGCTGAAGGAGGTTATGATCAAGGATATGTACTGGAAAGGATGAAACCAAATCATTTGGCAGAGCAGAACCACGCTGCCATCCATTTGTAAAAGCTGTTTGAGTCAGCAGCTCCCAAATCATATTGCATTGCCTGAGGACCATGCAATGTGGGCTTTCAAGGAGGAACAATTATTGTGCAGGTTGTCATGATTAAAATGTCACAAAACCAGGACTGAAGGTGACAGTGAACACTGCAGAGGGCCAAAGAGCTGAGTGAGATACGTAGTTGTGGGTGAGTAACTCTTAAGAGTAACATCCCAGCCAGTGTGGAGAGGTGCATGTATGATGCAAAAGGGTGAGATAAATCCTCACACTAAGTGGCACATCTAGGCAGCTTTGTCACACAAAATCGACTTTGCAGACCTCAGAGTAAACACCAGCACCCCCAGGATTGTTTCCTTCTTTCCACTGCTGCCTTCAACTTAGATCTGTTCTCCAGCCTCCGGCCTGCACCCAGCGCCCTGTGCTCCCCAGCCACAGGGAGAGCGCAGTCTGAGCCTGATAAAGGATCAGCATCTGCAACAGCCCAGGAGCCCAAAGCTATCCCTATCTCCTGGCAGCTAAACACCTGCCAAAGGGAACAGCATGGACTCTGGGCAGCCTAACACTTGGAGATCCCACAGCAGAAATCACAGAAACCAGGAAAAGGTGTATCTGGGGATCTGGAGAGAGGTTAAACCAAACAATACTGACACCTCCTGGTGTGATTCACAACCCTGTGGAAATTCGCCAGTTTATACCACTCTGAATTTCCTGTATATTATAAACTTATGGGTTCTGCTAAGGAAGGGACACGTCTTGGCCATTCCATATAGTAGTTTTCATGTTGTCTACATACAGGGTCAAGCCTGTACAGATGATGAACTCAATGTTAGTGTCACCAAGGAAGCCAGACCATGCAGCCTGCTGGAAAAGCTCCCAGCCTGAGCTTGCTTGCAGAAATAATCCATCTGTAAATGTCATGTTCACCCCTGGAAAATGGGTACGGAACAGGTCCAAGTTCTGCCAACATGCCATTTAATTGCCTGTATGTCTATTCTCCACTGGGTTGATCTAGGACCAGCAACTCAGCCCCCTTGTCCTCCATAAGGACAGATGACTGTAAAATTTGCCACACAGTAAACAAAGCATTGCCTGAGGACCATGCAATGGATGCTTTGACACAACAGCATCTTTATTGACAGAGTGCTATAGGATTGGGAAGTGTTGCTACAGGCAGATCTGGATAGGCTGCAGGAACCAGGACATCGTGAGAAGAGCCTGTAGCAGGACTTCTGCCTCTGCCACCAGAAAGCTTATCTGTTTTTTGTTAGCTGGTGCAGTAACTCAGGGAATTTTGCTCTGAGTTAAGCACTACATAAGCCTTGGTGAAAGACAGTTTTGCCTTTTATTGAGTTATTTTGGTGCCATGAGATTGATGCTTTCGGCTGACAGTAAACATCTTGCTGTGGAAGCAGATGTGGGAAGATAAGCTGGAATTTCTGACTGACAGACTGTTCACTTTACAAACTATAACAGCTACACCATATTTTCACAGAGCAGAAATTTTCTGCAAATTCCTCAGAATGTGTGGAGTCTTCTCCCTGAAGTCAGGATGCCAACTTTCATGGTTACTCCCCTGGGGGTTGAGTGATAGGACTTTGTGTACCCATCATTAATTGGTGGTAAGTTACATTGACTCCTAATCTATACTGTTTCTTTGCCAGCTATAACACAGATACATTTATATTGTGCACTGTTTTATGTAATCTAGTAGTAGTCCTTTTATCCTGTGTAGTAAGTAACTCTGTTTAAGGTGTTTCATCCATTAAGCTTTTGTCTTTTCAATGAATAACTCATTTTATAATAGACCTGATTGGCCATTCTTAAGAACCTGCAAGCCAGAGCGATTTAGCTGTGGGTCACTGAGTAAAGCTGCTGCCAAACATCTGAACCTAAGGCAGGGCTTGTCTAACTCTCTCACTCGATCCATAATAGAGCCAAAGTGCTCTTTTGAGAGTTTGCTGGGCCAAAGAGCATCCCATATCTGACTCTCTGTTCAAGACAACACACACAAATGCACAGAAATACAGACATGTGAATTAAGTAGGCTCATCTATAAGATTCCCAGGACTAAAAACCCTTAAGAAGAAATCTTCATGTTAGGAAAAGTGGAAGAAATTGCAAAGACAACATAGCATTGGAAATTCTTCTCTAAGTGCAAAGATTTTTTAATATGATTCATGGTGAATGCAATGAAGTAATACAAATATCTGATGGGATGCAGAGAAGCTGGCAGCTGCCTGCCTCTGTTCATCCCCATGCAAAAAGAGCACAATGAATCACTGAATCTTTAAGAATGGAAAAGTTCTCTAAGATTATCAAATCCAACCAGTCCCCCAGCACTGCCAAGCCCACCACTAACCCATATTTCCAAGTGCTATAACCATCTGTCCCTGTTCAATCTGTGTTAAATCTCTCCGGGATGGGGACTCTACCACTGCCCTGGGCAGCCTGTGCCAAGGCTGACCTACCCTGATTTGATGGCCTTGTGAGCCTTTGGTTCTAGTGGGATTCTTGGCAGAGAGATGTTTTTAGCACCTCATTTAAAGTGTCTGAAGACACAAATTGCAGATTAACTGAAAATGCATAATTTCAGTTCATCAGAAAACTTCAGCATATGCATAGTGGCCCTTAGCTGCTCCATAGAGGTTAAATATGGACAATAAAAAACTTCCTGAATCAGAGCTTCACACTGCAAAAGCTATGAAGGAATCCATGTGAATCCATTATGTGACTTGTAAGAGGAGAATCTGGCGCAGCAAAATGTGCTAGGAAAATAAGCTTTTTGAGGTCAAATGAAGCCATTGCACTTCACAAACTCAGTGTCATCAGTCCTTGAGGGAGATCCAGCAGCAGGATGAGGAGAGAAGCCAAAGGCATCAACTTTCAGCAAAGACGGGACAGATGGTTGGTTAAAGAATTGAAGAGCTACTGCCCAAGGAGATAAAGGACAAGTGCATCTCACTAACTAGCACCACTGACAACACCTCTGGTCCAAATTCATAGAATACCAGAATGGTTGAAGGGATCTTAAAACTCATGTCACTCCAATCGCACTGCCACAGGCAGGGACACCTTCCACTATACAAGGTTGCCCCAAGTCCCACACAGCCTGGCCTTGAACACTTTCAGGAATGGGATAGCCACAGCTTCCCTAGGAAACCTGCACCAGTGTCCATTCACACTGCTAGGGGGGAGTTCATTAAGTCCAATTACTCTCATAGTGCTGAGCAGGGATTGCTGGGGAAACCCCTCTTCCCAGACTTTATGGGAAGCTCTGCTGTGAAGCTACTTGAGCCCATCACCAGCTCCTGTTTCCTAAATCCTGCCCCTTCTCCAATAAGTGGTACTGCAGTTCATTGCATGGGAACTGTGAGGTTTGCCCTTGAGGCAAAAGATGGAGATGAGGGGTGGATGGGACCACAAGTAAGATTTTGTCTGTATTTCTTCAATTATTATCCAAATCATGGGTACAGAAGAATGGTCTTTCTGGAGAAAGGTCAGGACATCACTGTTGACAAAAAGTAGCCTTTCTGTCACAGCAGTAGAATTCAACTTGCTGTATTTTGCTGCTCCCTGCAGGGACTCATTATTTCTCTTCTTCCTTACTGTTTCTCTTAGATTTCATTTCTAGTCTGCATGACAGTATCATTGCTCACATGGCAGCGTGGGGGGAGAAGCTTTGGGCTCTTTGGCCGGTTTTTTCAAAGCCTTACTAGCGAGGCATTCTATGACCCTGTGCGGTTTGGTTTTACTTGGCTAGCTTGGTTTTATTGGCCCAGGCAAGAATCTTTTTCCTTCCCTGGACTTGGAGAAGCGGCAGCAGCAATCTTTTAGCTGCCTTTGAGGTGAACTGAACAGCTGCTGGTCCAAGACCAGAGAAGTGCGACCAGCAGCAGTGGGAGATGGGTTGCTCTGTTCCAGCCCCCAGACTCTGGGAAAGTGAGACAGAAAGAGGAAGCACACCAAGAGGCTCCAGCCCAGCTGCTTTGTCTGCTGTGGACAGGAGTTTGACACCAGAGAGCCACCAAATTTTCATCTGCTCAAATTTTCATTTTGCTGCTCAAACTGCTGTGAGAAGCTCCTGTTTGTTTGGTTTTTTATCCTGAGAAAGAAGCTGGTACCATTTTGTACTGCATGTTGTAGTAGGTATTTTCCCTGGCATTCTGGGTTTTTGTTCCGGTGTGTGTGTCTGACAATTTAATATTTAGCAGTTATTAAGGTCTGACAATTTAATATTTAGCAGTTACTTATGTTTTTCCCCCTTGTCTTGTGGCACTCTGTTTGTTAACAAAGTGTTGGGTTTGGGTTTTTTCACTTTCATCCATTAATACTAATTTCCTATTGGCGGAAAGGAATTGTTGGAACCCTTTTAGAGGAGATGACTCATTAGAAGAGTGTTCTCTCCTAAATTTGTCTCAAAATTGAGACATCACAATCTGAGTTTCATTTAATATATGAAAGCAACATATGAAAGCAAAGTGGGCTTTCATAGAATAACTAGTCACCCGGTTTCAAATAGTTTACATGTCCAAGGTGGGAACACGCAAATGCTAGGAAAAAGAAGGTTATGAATAGGGATCCCTGTGAACATTCATGGAGAAGACACTGAGGAACAAGGACATTGACCACTAAGCAAAGAAGCAATTAACCAAGTCCCATGGCAAAGTTAATACCCAGAATATCAGTGTGGCATCCCAAGACATAGAAGAGGATGCTGAGACAGGGATGCCTTAGGAAGAGACACCCCTTTAAGTTAGGGTGACACAAAGAGATGTTCTCCCACAGTTCCTTGTGCCTTTATGGTAATGACCCAAGTTATGTCATCCCTTTTCCCTCCCCAATTCTAGAATGTTCCCCGCTCCCATTTCCCCTATTGGTCCCCATTCCTTGCAGCTCCTCCCCTGAATCCCAGTTAGTTGTTACCCTCTAACCCCACCTCTGTACCGCCCCTGTTCCCTCGACCCGTCGGCCCTCCCTTGTCCCGTATATAACCCCGGACCCTCCTTTGTTCTTTTTCCCGGTTCCCTTCAGTGTGCTCTTAATAAACACCACTAGAATACCATACAAAGAACCCCTCCCATCTGCTTTTCTCTCCGTTGACCTTCAAATAACATGGCGTGGTGAGTGTGCTCAGTGCACTGAGCTATCCCCTTCTTGAAGAGACGCTCCCGGGAAGGCGGTGGCTTCAGCAGCTCCGGCCGCGCTGCCGCATCACAGAATTGCAGAATGGTTTGGGTTGGAAGGGACATTAAAACTATCTTGTTCCAGCCCCCTGCCATGGGCAGAGACACCTTCAACTAGACCAGGTTGCTCCAAGCACCATTTAACCTGGCCTTGAACACTTCCAGGCATGGGGCAGCCACAGCTTCTGAGGGCAACCTGTGCCAGGGCCTCACCACCCTCATGGCCAAGAATTTCTGCCAATATCCCATCTAACCCTGCTTTCTACCAGTGTAAAGCAATTCCTCCTCATCCTGTCACTCTTTGTCCAATGTCCCTCTCTGTCTCTCTTGGAGCCCTTTTATGTACTAGATGAGGTTCTAAGGTCTCCCCAGAGCCTTACCCTGTGGTAATTTTTTCCTTGCACTCAGCTGGAGCAATGACACACAGCTGAAAGTCCAATACAAAGAGAGTTTTGAATAGCACCTACTTCTTCTGTCCATACTGCTCGTGGAAGGTACATTTATCATCTAACTCTGCAGTTGCCTGGCATTATCCCTGTGTCCACCTTCAGTGACCCTGCAGAGCTGAGGGAGATACTGCTATGAGGTCACAGCTCTAACTGCTCTCACCACAATGGATGCCTGCAGAGTAGATAAGCCTGCAGCTCAGCTCGGAGACCAAGTAGCCAGGATAACCTCTTGTTTTCTGTTTGATCACTGAACTTGGGGTTGTTGTAACAACCAGGCACCATGTAAGTGATCTTATGTTTTAACATCTTAGAGCCTCCAAGCCAAAAGTACCTCCTGTGAAAGCAAATCACACACACATGCTTAGGGCCCAAAGACACCCAATTTTATTCCATTTTAGTGTATAAAGTCAAATACAGACATATAATCCAAACTTCTTGTATTTATATATGCTTTATGTGCATAATATCTTATTCTTGGAAATGGAAGGAGAATTCAAATCCATGATGCTTTATCCATCCTCAAGGCATATCTTCTAGTGGTAGTCCTACTGTGCAGAGGTTTAAAATCATAGAATCATGGAATAGTTTGTTTTGGAAGGGAAAGATCAAAAAGTCCACTTTCCCTGAAATGAGCAGGGATATTTTCAACTACATCAGCTTGCCCAGATCAGGTAATTGTTTATATTTATTATACAAATAAAATAATAATTAAAAACCATAATACTAATAAAATACATAAATTTTTATATATACTATATACATATTTACAAATACTATATAAAAGGCATAGTAATAAAAATATTGTTGCAGATATTTTTTGCAATAACTACTCTCCAGAAAACCCTTCAATGTGTCCACTGGGGTCCCAGGTCCATCATGATGACTATTCCACAGCAAACATTTCTGCAGCTTGATGAGCTGCATTTCCCCATTTCCAACCATGTCCCAAGTGTGTAACACATGTCAGGGATAGTGAGACGTGCTACACACAACATAGGTAGTATGACAACAACACAGCCTTGAATAATGCAATACAGATATGGATGAATGCAGATTAACCTACATTTGGTCCAATCATCTGCCTCTGCAATGTTTACATGTGTGTATTTGAGGTTGTCCTATTTCTTTACAAAATATTACATATATAATGAATCTAAGGTATTTTTTAACATTCAAAAGTAACAAGCCAGTCACTGGCTTTGACTGAATTCTGCTTGTCAATTGATGCCTTCCTGTGCAATGCCACCACTGAATGTTTCTGTAGCTGAAATTAAGAGGCTGTAATTCTTTTTAACTGGAAAAACCTTAACAGATCTGGGTGTGAACTAAGTAGATGAAAGAAGAGAGCTGAGACTTGAGCAAAGATTTTAAGATAAAGGATTACTGAGCTAAGAGAAAGGCTGAGTTGGATTTCCCCTCCCATCTTTACCCTTACATACTGTTATTGCAAAGGCTGCAAAATCCAGTTATAAAATTGGTTTGTGCTGTAGACATTAAGGTGCAGAGTTTGCATAACATATGTGGAATTACTGGAGAGGAAATGTGGATTATTCCATTGAAATTGCCCTGGGTGCTGTGAGGAAGGTTATTCTAAAAAGCACCATGAAAATCTAGGACAAGACAGAAGGGGTTTAAACTGAAAGCAAGGTGATTTAGATTAGATATTAGGAAGAAATTCCTCCCTGTGAGGGTGTTAAGGCCTGGCACAGGCTGCCCAGAGCAGCTGTTGCTGCCCCACCCCTGAAGCATCCAAGACCAAGCTGGATGGGGCTTGGAGTAACCCGGTCTAGTGGAAAGAATCCCTGTCCATGGCAGGGGGTGGAACTGGGTGGTCTTTTAAGGTCCCTTCCAACCCAAACCCTTCTGTGACTCTGTGACTAAAGTGGGATGAGAACACAGTTTCAGGGGACAGTGTGGGAGAACTAGGAGTTGGGAAAGCTTCTTTGGGAAGAGACAAAGCTTAGGATGCCCATGCATTTTTTTAGGAAACCATACAACACAGCAGCACAAGTCACTGGGACAGTGTTGGTGTAATGGAGAGCAGAATAAGGGCCATTAAAGTTTATCACTTTTAACAGTGTAATACTCAGTTCATTCCACTTCAGTTAACATATCTTTCTTTAGAAGCTATCCCTACCAGAGGGAGACACAAAAGTTAGATGAATTGCAGGAAATGAAAAAATGCTCTGCATTTTTCTACCCCAAGCTTGGGAAACTGCCAGGATCACTTAAACATCAGTAATGTAATGGGGAGGACTCACTGACTCCAGCTCTGTAACAACTTGATTAGTCCCATGGTACCAAATCTGTAAATACTGGGACCACCACAGCTGCCTTGGGGGAGTGTGGGGAAGAGACAGCAGAAGCCACTGGAATAGATGGCTCTATTGTGATATCTCCTCCTAACTACTTAAAAACAAGAACTGATATGAGTGAGCAAAGCAACTAGTGGTCTCTGCAGGTACCACCCTGTCCACATCAAAGCTGTCACAGTGTAATAAAAAAGGGGTAAGGATGACAGTAGGAAAGCTTCATGTGGAAAATGGTGAGAAAGCATGTTGTGGGAGAAAAGTTGTTTGATAATTAATTGGTTATTTTCAAGGGCTCCTCCATTGTTTGCATAGAGTGTAAAGCTCTGAAAGCAAAGCTCAGACCAAATGCGTTGTGTCTTTATATCAAAGGTGCTCATGTCTAGAGGGCCCCACTGTGCTCCATCAAAAGCATCATACTGAGCACACCAAAAATATCAGGGAGACACACCTGATATTCCACACACGCATGAGAAAAAAAATCCTGGGCTATGTGCACAGCTGCCTGTGCCAGCACAGGTGCTGTAGAAATATTGTGTGCAGCAATCAAAGCCTGGAGAGCTGCACAGGCTGGGAGAAAACCACAGAAACACTCAAGAGACTCAGAGCCTATTCCCATTTTGGGGAGCATCTTGCATTGTCATGATTTGCGAAGCTGATGGGACATTACCAGTCAGGGATCTGATGTCCTGGCGTCTTTTGGCACCTCCAGGCCCAGCCTGAAACATCTGGAGGAGGTTGCAAATGGGCGCTCAGTTAGAGACAGTGCTGCACCAATGCTCATGTGACACCTGGACTAGATGATGGTGCCATTGTAATGTGGAAGTAAACAGCCTTAAAAACATATCTGGATCATAGAAACCCACTTCCCAAGAAAGGTACCATTAACATAGAACTGAATAAAAATATTCCTCCACTGCACAGTCTCCGCATGCATCACCCATGCAAGATGTACCTGCCAAACCCAGCTGCCAGCACACAAGAGTGTGCACAGCAATCCCTTTCTTAAAGAAAAAAAAGCTCCCAGGCAGTAAATTCAGGAACTAAAAAACAGAAGCACCACTTTTATAAGTCTTCTATGAAGAAGGAGGAGGGTTTGTTGTTACAATGCACTTTTGTGCACATAGCAGATGTTTACAGCCTCTCCAAGCCATTTGTATCCTGCTGGGTAAACTATTTGTCTAATTTGAAAATGAGGCGATCTACAAATACTTCTTCCTTTGGAGTTGTTCCAAACTTAATAAAAAACTAAAACATGCTAGGGACAAATGTATTAAGCAGGTATTTAATTGAGAGAAGAGATGATGGAAAAAGGCAGAGCTCTTGTATCCCAGGCAGAGCATGCAAGCTTTAAACACACTCTTAGATTAATACTTACTGCAACTGACAGAGCAGAAAGGCTCAGAAAAAGCACTCCTTCCCTTCCCATAAATAATTCACCTCCTGTAGCAGTTCATAAAATGTTTATATTAAGTAATAATTCAATTTTGCATTGCAAAAAGAAACTCCAATGCTAGCCAATAAAAAAAATCAGCCCAAAGGAGGATGGGAGAATGATTGCTTGGAAGCTGTCATTGCTAAAGCAATTCAATGGGGTCATTCTTGGCTGTACTCTGCCCTGCTTGGTCAAATCCTGATCCTGCCCTGAATAGGGTTTTCCATTGATCTCTGCAACAGCTACATGAAGCCTGCTCTTGAGTCATAGAATCATGTCTATTGGAAAATACTTCTATGATCATCAAGTTCAACCATTAACCCAGCTGCCAGGCCCACTATTAACCCATGACCACAAGTGCCACATCCACACACTTTCTGAACACCGTGAAGTGTTTTCCAGCCAGGCAGGGTGGGTTCAGTGGTCCCACATTAAGCTCTGCTGTCAAGCAATGACGCTTTTGATTTCAAGTCAACATGAATGTGAGGAGGCTGTGAGCCCACTAACAGGTTATTTGTCTTGGTTGCAAAAATACACAAGGTCCAACATGGGGTAAGACTCCAACAGTTGCAGCCCAACATTGGATGGGAGACTGAGAGCGTGGCAGGGAGGAGAGAGAGTAATGAACAATGACTGATGATCAGCAGAAGCCATCAAAATAATAGAAATCAAATGTCACCACACGTACACCCAGGCAGCTTTTATTAAAATCCTAATTGCTTGATCCAACCTATGCCCTGGGGAGCATAAAGAAAAGCCAGCAGCACCAAGGTCACTGCAGATAAAAAAATCAATGTAGAGAAAGAAAAAACATTGTCACTCATTCTCCTAGATTCACAGAGAGGGACTGTGGAGATATCCTCCTGGCATATCCAGAGATGCACAATATCCCTTGGACTTTGTCCAGCAATGCACTTAATACATTTTTAACTTTTGACATCCAAGTTTTGCTCCTCTTGGCTGTGACAATAGCAGGTTTGAGCATCCTAACCCACTGTTACATTGCACAGATGCAAAGACAATAATCCATTTCTCTCTTCCAAAACCATTCCATAATTTCCAGCTTCCTGCAATGACCATGTCTGCTGCACTCCTGGCCTCTCTAATGAGTGTCCTTAGAACCTTCTCTGGTCCATAACTGCTGAAGTACAAAACCAAAACTTGAACAAAAAAAAATCTACCCGAGTCTTGACTAATGTGGAAAGATGTTACATCCTCTCCATGTATCTTATTTTTGGAGCTGAAATCCTCTTGTAAGCTATGGAAAAAGGACTCTTTTTCCTTATAACACATGAAACTATGGGGAGATGAAAGTGTTCAAATTGATATTGAGCAAAGGCCTCCGTGCTAAAGTAAGCAGATGTGAAGTAGCTGTGATCCCACGAGAAGTTTGAACAGAGAAGGAGATAAGAGTAGTCTGGTGCCCCCAGGAAAAGAAGATCTCTGTTCTCAGGGATAAAGATGATTTTAGAAGTAGATAATGAGAACTTTTGCCTTTGAACAGCTCATCTTTAAAACAATACCACATAAGTCAACATGGCCCATCAACAAGCTGTGGGAAAAGCTTGTGGAAATGGGAAGGACTTCACGATGGCAGGGTTCCCCGGGCGGCTGCTATTTGTGAGGAAATTGAGAGCCACGAGAGGGCTGNGGCTGCTATTTGTGAGGAAATTGAGAGCCACGAGAGGGCTGTTTTCTTTCCTCTTGTGGAGAAGTCTCCATAACACTAACAAGAGGGACTTCTGTTCCTAAGTGAACTGAAGAAAGACTATTTTAGAGGTGGTAAACTAACTGGAAATTTTAGGTTTTGTTTCTTTACATTGTCAGTGGGAAAGAAAAGGTTGTGGGGGGAGAAGTGTTCTGAAGAGTTTGTTTTGATTCTTACTACTTCTCTTTTAGTTACTTTTAATAAAATTTTCTTT